>JALBCR010000195.1:557500-582316 GCA_030710515.1 Abscondita cerata
AATTTATGTAAAGAAATATTAACTTGAGCGAATATTGTGACAATTTCGAAACAAAGTTTTGGAGCTAGGGAGACAGAATTCACGCCTGTTAAAAGATCATTCATACAAAATTATTTATCAGAAAGTAAACGTTTATTATCATCTGCTAATTTATATACACATGAACTTGCTAGGAAAGATAAACTCTTTAAAACATAAGTTATAGTATTTAATTGGAACGCTTTGATATATTTATTTTGTCTGTTGCGCCATAGAATTCACACATCAAACTAACAACTAACCTGTTGACAATTGTTAGTAAAACGCAAGTCTAAAAAAATTAGACAAAAAAAAGGCGACCAGAAGAAAAAAATCATATACAAATAATATTTGGCCCAAGCATAATTCATTGAGGTAAAAGTAAGGATCCAAAAAGTTCCCACCTTTCCCGTTTACGGAATTATATTTTAGGGTAAAAAAACACCACTAGACGGAACTTAGTTACAATTATTATTATTGTTATTATGGTTATTATTATTATATTTGCCAGTCCCACAAAAGCAAATACAGGAACAAAAATATTCCTCTTTAAATTCTACACTGTGATCGATTAGCGTACTCCCTACTGTTTTTCAAATATCGAAACTTATAGTAGGGGGTTCGGAGCGCTTCGGCAAAAAATTTTTCTATTTTTCACAGCAAATATCTCCAAAACAGCTACTTTAACGTAACAAATAATTACAATAAAACTTGTAGATCAGAATCTCCTCTAAGAGATTCATGTATCATTTATTATGTTCCGGTTTAGGAAATGTAAGAAAGGGGGACAGGTACGAATTGTCGAGTCTTAACCCTTGGTCGTGAAATACCGTTGTTAGACTCAGTGCGTATTTCGTGTTAGTAAGCGAAATTGAACATTTTAATTGAAAAGCAGTTAATTGAACGGCTTTTAAGGCTACGTTTATGTATATTGCAAACATGAAGCCTACGCGCAATTGTTTTGTATGCGAAAAGACGCTACAAGCAGGTAAATGCTGGGGTGCTAGAAAGCTATTCATTTTAAATACCTATGCACAGTACAACATCATCGGGAACCTAAAACTGCAACTATCGGAGCACATCAATGAATTACGAGACAGAGATATAACGACAAAACTATGGCTGCAGTACCATGATCTCATTGCTGTGGCAATGCACTTCATGGAAACTTCATTTATATTCCGTCAAAGCTGTGCTGCCAATCAAGTCAGATTTATCTACAAGATGTCAATTCCTTGAAGCAGAAAAGTTCACCGCAAGAATTTACGCCGCTCCAATAAGCACTTGCGCGGCGTGTCGTCAGACATGACAATTGAACAAATACTCGTAAAAAACATAAAAAGTGTTGGAGGTAATACGCATGGCAGAGGAGGTTTTACCGAAGGTGTCCTACAAAATTAGATTTTTGGCTTACCAACAGCATACCACGTATGTGAGAGTATTACTAATTTCTACAACATTCAAACAAGAAGCAGCTATCAGCATGTCGAATTGCGAGATTCTAGAATCCAAAGAGACGAACTGTAGTTAAAGCAACATTCTCCTTTTATAACATCTAAAAATTTGATTTCGTTTTAAACTGATCTTGTAGCTGCTGACAACATTAACTGCTATAATGTAATGGAGATTGGCAAGAAATCGTTAAATAAATTGTTACGAGATGATACCAATTTTGGAAATTAAGCGCGTGAATATGGTAAAGACGATCACCTATTGTAACAGTTTAGTTAAAATTAGAGACGACGATATTCAGATTGACACGATGTAGATCCTAAAAAGGATAGTTTGTACCGTACATTCACCGCAAGATTTAGAGTTGTGTTTTAACTTTGGGCTTGCCTTGATTCATCTCTCCTTGTTCGACGAGAAAGGATTAATGCGAAAAACAAAAAAAGCGCCTTTGTACGATACATACTAAAGCGATTGTGAATGTATTGTTGACGGAGGTAACTTAATTCATCGTGTGGTATGGTCGAAATATGTTTTATTAAACATGTTCAATTCGATCAAAATCAACATGGTCAGAAAGTAACTATAGTGTTTGATTGCTATACTGAAAATGCGTGCAGTACAAAAAGTCTGGAAAGACAACGACGACTTTTAAAACGCATTTTGCCTAACATTACTTTCGATGAAAGCAGACCATTGACTGTTCTGCAAAAAAAAATTTACCAACAATCGGCAACGTGTCATTTAGTAACTCGCCCAGAAGTTCACAGAGGAAGCAATTAATACGCTTATTACGAAAGACTTGGTCATTGTGTAAACTGCAATCGAGAAATGTCAGCAGTATGAAACAGTTTTAATCATTGGACAGGACGTCGATGTTCCGTGCTCATTGTAGCTCTTTTTCCTCAACATAAAACATTCAATTTTGAGAGAATCCCAGGGAAATATAAAGGAGAGCATATACAGTTCTCGCGTTTTGCAGTCCTCTGATGTCTTGAAGTGGCTGCGGCAATACTTTCGCTTTTTTCGGTAAAGGGAAAGCACAAACTGTAAGAGATTTCAATGACATTGTTTCTATCTTTAACAACCTTCAATCAATATTATATAAAACTCCGAAGAAAGAGAAATGTTTAAATAGACATATATTTCTTACATTTAATAAATTGGTTGGACAATCAAATAACGCTGTACTATTATTGAAACCACCGCCAACGTCTGCCGCTTCCCATCAGCATGCTTATAGGGTTTTTCATCAAATTCAGTTATGGAGAGCAATAAACCCTAAACAATGGGGTTGGAGGAAAACTCACACCGTTCTCTCACCTGTTTTTAAACCTGAGGCACTAGCTCCGTCGTCTATTCCTACAACTTATACCCTGCAAGTGCTGAATGAGTTACCGGAAACGACGCGGGTGAGTAAAACTATAATAACACAGCTCAACCATGTGTTCCAACTGTCAAGAAGAAGACTGCTTGAATTCACCTACTGAGAGCTGATTGAAGAACACCTTATCGACGACCAAAACCGACAATGACGACAGTGGAATAGACCTATAGGGGAAATCTTTTAAAAAAACGTACCAACGCATGAATTGTGTGGAAACGAGGTCACCTTACAAAGTACGTATCTTTGAAAAAAGCGAGAAAGTTCAACAAAAATGCATACAAACAATATAAATGATACATGAATCTGGTAGAAGTGATACTGTTCTACAATTTTTATTTTAATTATTTTTACGATAAAGTTGAGGTTTGGTAGATATTCGGGTACCACCAATTTTTCGCGAACGCTCCAAACTATCCCTTACTATGAGCTTTGATGGCGAAAAAACGGTGAGGAGTACGCAAATCGACCATAGAACATTTTTTGTGTAGAATTTAAGGGGGGATGTTTTTGTTCTAAACCTTTTTTTTTTCGTGGGAATGGCGAATTTGGAGAAAAATGAGAATCGTAATTAAGTCCGTTTTTTACCCCAAAACGGTATTTCCATCACCAGGAAAGGTGGGAACTTTTCAGATCTTTACTTCTACCCCTATGAATTATACATGGGCCAAATATAATTTGTATACGAATTTTTCCTCTAGAAAGTCTAATTTGCTTGGAGTATATATAACAATTTGCAGAAATCAAATAAAATTTATTTAAAAAGCACGCTAAAATTATAATTAAACTTAAAAAAAAAATACCGTTTAATAATCAACTTTAACTACTTAGTATTTTAATGAACAGGTTATAATGGTTTCAAGTATTTAATCTTCTAATTTAATCACATATTAATTTTCTATGTGCGTATAAAGATTTACAACAGCAACATAAAATATTTCACTTCGTCTCATCGTAAAGTTGAAAGTAAAAGTTGCAATCAATAATAGTTTGTTTGCTTACCCATATTACTGCTTGTCCGGAAATTTTATTGATACATATACAAAGTAACGAATACAGATTTACGAGTTAGTTTCATTACATTGAAGATGCCCTACTTTAAAGTGCCCGTTCCAAGAGAAGAACGACTAATGTGTAATAAACCGTTAGATAAGTAGAAAACTATTGCACGTAAACGATAATCTTTCCAAATTACGTAAAAATTTATGTTTTCAAGTTTACATGTTACCACAATAAAAAACTGAGAAGCTTTTTATGTAAGTACGATTAGAATTTAAGGTGATTAGTATGGCTGCAACATCAAATTAGGTTTCATTTGTGGAAATTAGTTTATGGTGAGTCAAAATGTTGAAGTTATACGGGTTAATGTTTCAAAATTGTGTCCTTTAGATGGATTCCTTTATATGGAGGTACGAATTAAGAACACTAAACGGCATTGTAAAAACTTTGTCAACGTTTCGCTCTTCGGGCGTGAGCTTTATAAAGGATGTTTTATTTGGGTGAGTTGGTCAATTTCTTAAACATAAATATGAAACAATGAAACATAATAATGTATAATCAAGTTTTGACGGTTTTTATGTTTAAGAAATTGACTTACTAGCCCTAATAAAACATATCCTTAATAAAGCTCTAGCCCGAAGAACGAAAAGTCGGCAAAGTTATTACAAAAAACGTTTAATGGAAACCTCCACCTAAAGAAGTCCACCTCAAGGACACAATTTTAAATCAAAAATGTTGTTTCCACAATAAAATTTTTATTGTTCAGAGAAATAAACATCTTAAATTATTTGATAGATTGTAATTATAATTAATTTGTAAGCTAAATCTGATGAATTTAAAGCAAAATTATTATAAATATTACATAACATGATTCAAAAGTGTCGGAAAAACTTCCGGTTGATGTGACACAAGCTTCAGTTGAGTACCAAATTGAATGCTAGTTTTGATTTCTAAGAAAAAAATATTTAAAATGCAATCAGTTGGGAAAGAATGTATGATGTTCTAAATGATGTTTAAAAAGAAACTGCTAGACGAATTAATGTCAATGTCAAAGAAATCTTGAAAGTGTTGATTCAAAAAGTTAATAAAACAAAAACACCAGATCTGCCAAATTTTGATTGATAATGCCAGTTTGCGCTCTTGCGTTCTACAAACTCTAGTGGCCATGGTAGTTCAACGCGAGTGAATGTCACTTCATGTGTCCACAGCACTTGACGGTCAGAACTTTTGTTTTCAAACATAATTTCCCAGAACCACAGACTTCACTGTGAAGATTGGATGATCAAAATTTTTTTTCCAAATAAAATAAATTGCTACACTTCATAACAGAAAGATATCATATGCATATCAGGACTACTATCGAGCTCCCGTGTAATTGTGAATTTATGACTCTGATGAGTCCCAAAAGTACACAAAGTTGATTGATTGTTTATTTTCCCGTGGATATTTATAGTTTGTTAAGTACATCAAGGAAACACCAACTGTCATTTGCATAAATCAGTAATTATACTGAGATTTTAAAACTTAAAAATTTATATCTTCTAAAGTAGTAATTTGAATCATTCTAATTCCGTACTTCCCTCCTGCTTTTAAAAAATATTGTTTAAATGTAAAAATTGTAATTAATTTACAATTGTAATTTACGATAACTCCTAAACTAGTAAACAAATATGATTTCTTTATTATCGTATAACCTTCTTCAGGGATGTGTTATCGAAACCGGCTACTTCTTAGCACGCTTCTACATTTTTGCTTGGTACGTACGGGATACTAATATTATAGTTCGCCTTATTTTCAATTTAATTAACTTGTTCAATAACCTATACTATTATACGCCACTGTCCCTTTAAAACATTCTTTTCAAAAAATAGGTCAACTTTAGTCGACCTTCATCGTCTTTTCAATTAGTAACAGCTTTCAGCTTAGACTGCGCTGATTTCAAAAACGCTTTTTCTATAACTACGACTTCTTTTATATCTTTTGTTATGAAAGCCGCCTATTAATTATTAAAAAATTTTGATTTTGACCGTTTCCGTCTCCTTACTAAACATTCGCAAATTTTCCCTTTGTTTTTAATTTTTTTTCGGTTCTTAATTTGTTTATAGTTAGCAGGCAAGTTTCAATTCCCTAACACATACACATTTCACTTTTTTCTTTACTTACTATCGGATTTATTACTATACTTATAACTATTACAAAATTTTCTGGTATACAACATAATTTTACAGGGATGATGCCGGAATATCACAATGGTGATCTGTAATCAAGACAGGGACTAAATTGGATTGAAAATTAATCAAATAAACGTTATTTTTCTATGTACATTGGATGGTTTCAGTTTACCCACCTACTTTTAAAAAATCTTGTATATGTATGGATAAGTGCTCAGTTACAAATGGTATTCATAATATTGTATTACACAGCATTCCGTGTATATAGAGCTATTACAGATTTCTGGGACTAAAACACGCCATGTAACCCAAATTACCTTAGTTCAAAAGTTGATAGTTTCCGAAATACAGAGCGTCAAAGTTATTATTTTTTTATTAGTTTTTCTTGGATAATTATTTCAACAACTGTACTATTTGCACAAAATTGCGTACTAAGGGGTTTTTTGAGATGTGAATTCGAAATCAGTTCTCATTTTTGTGGTAAATTGCAGGGGACGCCCTAATTTTTTGTGCCTTCCTGTATGAAATTTTTATTTAAATATTTTTATACTCCAATTTCTTTTGTCCCAAAAAAGTATACTTAAATAAATGTCGCTCCGTGCAACAGTTTCTGAGGTAATTGGATTTTTGCTTTATCATTAATGAAATAGACAAATTAGCTATTAACTTCCTTCACACTTTATCCAAGCTTAGGAGTGGTCTAAATTAATAACTAAGCGTGTTTAAAGACCAACGAGCAAACAACAATAACTAATTTAAAGGCCAAAGGGTCAACAACAGAAATAATGTAAAAGTAAATAAAATGTGTGTCTTACGACATCTCGTGTATAACATGAACACGTGTAAATAGTATAAACTCAGAAAAATGCCAACAGTTAACTGTAACGACTTGTGTGTGTTAAAGTGCAAAGCTCTATCTAAGCGATAACTTTAATGCTTAAAACACACGTGTGTCGATAAAACCAAGTCGTTACACACCAACACACACAAGTCGTTACAGTTAACTCTTGGCATTTTTCTTAGTTTGTAAAAGTTAACTAGCCAAGAGATAAAGAATAAACAAAAAAAAAGATAATCGCTTAACTCAAGTGGTTTTGGTTTCACAATAAATAAATGTTCAATGTGGGAAACACCTTCGTTTATGGACAAATTGATCCGACCCAAAAAATTGAAATGCACTCTCCTTAAACTGGCTTCATCTCGCAAAGAATTAGCAGCATTCTCAATCCTATCCCACAATTGCGCAATGTTGTAGATTTGAACTTGATACACTTGCGTTTTCAGTACACCCCAAAGAAAAAAATCGCATGGATTTAGGTCGGGAGAACGAGGTTATCTGGGTAATAGCGGTTTAAAAAAAGTTTATGCGCAACATGATGCACCATCATGCATAAAGAACATGTCGCGACGTAAATTAATAGGAAAAATTTAAGTTAGTAGCACCATGAAGTCTATTCGGCAATCTTAACATCAGGTAAAACTTGCTTCGTCCGTAAACATTATTTTAGTGTAAAAGCCGGATTAGTAGCTGTTGCGTTCTTGTAAAATTCGTAAAAATTCCAAGCGGAAGTTAAGATAGAGAGGTATGAGTTCCTGTGATAGAGGTAAATTAGTTGCTATCTAACGATCAAATTAATTGTAGTTTTTGACACCCCCGTTGGACCTTCAATTAACCGAGTACTGGTTCCAAGATTATCGTGTACAAGCCCAAGGATTTTCTTTTCAACATCGGGTGTTCTGACTTGTCGAGGCCGCACAACATTATTCCTACTCAACTTAAATTGTCAATTTTCTCAAATCGTCTCTCATTTTTCGCAAAAGTCTGGTGGTTTGGAATTCGACGATGCGGCCATGGCCATTACAAAACCATACACTAAAATCACATCAGTTTGCTCTTCAACAGTGTGCTCCACTGGCGTAGACGTATCAAAAACTATTGCTCGGAGCGACATTTTTAAGTATATCTTTTTGGAGCAGAAGAAGTTGAAGTATAAAAATATTCAAACAAAAATTTCATGCAGAAGGGCACAAAAAAATTAAATGTTTTTAAATGTAAAGAAAGTGCTATAAGTGGTGCCTTCTGCAACTTACCATAAAAATGAGAACGGATTTTAAATTCACGTCCCAAAAAACCCCAAGTACCCAATTTGGTGCAAATAATACAGCTATTAAGAAAATTATCTAAGAAAAACTAATAAAAAATGATAACTTTCTCGCTCTGTATTTCGGACACTATCAACTTTTAGACTAAGGTAATTTGGGTTAAATAGGTATATTTTAGCCTCAGAAATGTACAGTAGCTGTCTGTATACGGAATATCGGTCACCCTAATCGAAATAATTTACGACTCGAATCAGTAAAAGAATCTGGGTCTTTCCATCATTATTTCAAATCTATAAATCTGTAGTTAGGATTGTTCGTTAAAGTTGCATTTGACGTTGTGGTCAAATTGAAAGTTTGAGGTTTTAGTCACCTCTTTCAAAAAACTTTAGGTATAGGGTGTCTCGATGAAATTTGGAGTTTGGAATACTGTTAGACGGCACATTCGGCTAGTTTATTTATTAAATGAGCGTCGTTTGTTCAAATTTAGCAAATTAAAATTTAACGTTATGGTCATATTTGAGGTTATGACCAAATTAGAAGTTTGACGTTGTGAATCTTTACAGTCGCATGAAGCACCGTATGATTCTCATTTACAAGAATACGACAACCGCAACAAGAAGCCTGTATAAAAAAAAGATAAGCACGATCACAGGTATTTTTGCTTTCCACGGGCCATTTTAAAACACCAGTGGGATGAATCCCCCCAAGCCGAGTTTTCGTCTTTAATTTTCAAATATTTTTCATGATATGGTACAAATTTCTGTTGAACCGTGATACTTATAAATATTCAATAAGCAATTTAAAAAGTAAGATTCTTAAGAAGATAATCTGGAGTACCCATTCACCTCACCAGGTACTAGCAGTACAGCTTAAGTATTGAGAAAAATACCACAAAAAAATCGCAAACACTCAAAAATGCAGGAAAAACAATTCGATTTACTAATAAATTTAATTTTGACTAATTTGTGCCAAAATAAACTCTACGTTTCACTTTCTAATTGCAATAAATTTTGTAGACAGATGTGTAGACAGTTACATAAGTCGATTCTTCGAATATTATTTTTTTTTTCTGTTTTGTTCTTTTGAGACTCTTCAAGAGTGAGAGAGTTCATTATTGTACAAATGTACATCCAAACATCTGTCGACAAAGTTGATTTAATGCAAATTAATTTTCAGACGTGCTACGATAGGACAAGGCGTCACTAGACGTCGCAACAATTATTTGACGTATAATTTAATAAGAATTAAACAATAATTATGTTTTCTTAAATTTTAAATACATATTATGTAAAGTTTTTAATGGCAGAAGAATAAAAACCTGTTTTAAAAAATTAATTTTACTGTTGAATGTATAAATACGGATAAACCAAAAAAAAGTAGATGTTTTTTAAAAACCTCTTATGATCGTATTAAATATTCAAAATGTTCATAAACTCTAATAAACAAGAGAAATAATAAAACATCGTGTCTTTAAAGCACACGTTACATAATACTAATTGCAATATTATTCAAGCTCGGTTATTATTTTATTAATCATACACAATTTCAAAGTGAAAAATGTAAAAAATAAGTGGTTTTGTTAATGTTTCGTATATATACAATTTTTTTATACTCTACCGAAAAGATACAGAAATCTTCTGCATATATGTGTTAAATACGTGATAGTTAGACAATGGAAGTAAACCCACTTAGATTTTGTTCCTTGAAATGCGATCGAATCTCTGTAGGGTACTCAGACAAATACTCTAGAGATAGAAAAAAAGTAAACGTACACAGTGAACGACCATCGGAGCTAATAAAATAAAATTCGAAAGAAAAAACAAAAATAGTACAGTTTTTTGTTTTGTATAGGACAGAATTGTATTCATCAATTAATTGCCGTAGTGTAAACTAAAGTAACAATTGTAACCAATGACTATGGGTTTTAACGAATTGTTAATTAAAAACCTGAATTGTGATACAAACTACTAATCATGTATTGAATTTATGAAAATTTAAATTTTTGAAACGTTTCTTTAAAAAAATCTATAATTATGTACTTACTCAAAGAAAAACAGCTCTCTTACGTAAAACAATACAAAGAAAAATAAATATCAGAAAAATTACTATAGTAAAATTCACAAAGCAAAACAGCTCTTACGTCTTGAGCACGCAGTGTGCACGTAAATATCCGTATTTACACAAAGAATATGATTTATAAAAAAATGTTGTTATCTCAAAGCAGATAAGAGCAATAAAGTAGTTATTTTGGGGAAAGATGATTATTTTGATTTAGTTCAGGTGAAGCTTAATGAAGGCCCATATTCAGTAATATCTAACAATCCGCTTCCCATACTAATTCCTGGTACACAAAAACTTTTGTTAGAATCTAAAAACATTATAACAAAACAACTTCGTTCATTGTTTCCAAGCTTTCCGATGGATGTCACTTTAGATTATTTAAAACATATGTTACTGCAAAATCATTTAGGATAAATTCAGAGGTAGAGAATTAGCAAGATTCAAATTTCAAATTAATGATAATATTTATCAGCAAAATTGGTACAACAATGGGTAACAGCTTATCTCCGTTTATCGCTAACATTGGTTAAAATAAAACTGATTAAAAAAAGAATTTAGATTACTTTCCTAGAATTTGCTTTACATAAGTAAATAATTTTTTTTGTAGTCATTGATACTGAGTAACAGATTATTAAATTTCTTATTGTCAAAACAACATTTAGATAAAGGAACTGGTAATAACAAAAGTAGATAAGAAATATGTCAAATTACCAAATTATCTCACATACACAAAAAGTTTTCAAAACATTTTTTCAAAATTTGATTATAAAATAATTTCTAGTAGTAACAACTTTCAAAATTATTTAGGCAATTCATAAGACCAATAGAAATGTGTGGTAAATAGAGAATCTATAAAATAAATTGTAAAAACTGTAACCAAGTATACATAGGGCAATCCAAAAGAGTTATTAAAATTAGTTTTAAAGAGCATTTAAGAAAATAAGTTCAATTCCGCAATAACAGATTTTGGGTGCTGCCTTGGTATCCTCTTTATCTCTTGTTGTCGCTAACATTTTTATGAACGCCTTGGAAACTTCGCCGCTGAACCGAAAGTATGGGTTAGGAATGTTGATGATGTTGACCAAATAGTCGCCCTTCTGTAGATACGTTTCTTAACCATCTCAAAAATCAACATACTGACATACTTGACTATGGAAATTGAAGAAAATCATTGTCTCTCTTCCCTTGACTTCCTTGTCACACGGAAACGGTGAATTAGGTCATTCGGTGTATCGCAAACCCACTCATACTGACAGATACTACATGGCTCTTTACACCACTGTAACACTGTCGGCTCGGGTAGCTCTTTGTCGGAGAAATTAGGTTCGCCTATTTGGTATAAAAATTTATTGTTCTAACTACAAAATAAAATTAAAATTAATTTAAATAAATAAACAGTTTTGTCTCTAGTTGAATGCGGCCTAACAGTAGCGACGGTTCGTCGCTGAACGATAGGTGCTGCCAGAAGTCGGGGTTGTTGGTTTCTGACTCGGGCTTAAGCGACGTTGTGTTGCCGTTCGGCGTGGCCTCGGTTTCACAATCGGTCCCTACTTGAGTGTAGACGACAATATGGCGGGCGCTGTAATAAACAGATTACCTCGTTCGGCTTATTTTATTAATTTAGTGAACTACGGAGAAATTAATGAACGGGTAAATATGAAAGTATATTTGGGTTTAACATCAATAATTTCTTTAAATGATTGTAGGTAACACAAACGCTTTTTTATTATTTATTACAATCGTACGATGATCGGCAGGGAACAATTATTACAGGTATTCACACGCGTTGTCGTTAATCCCTAGCGGGCAAATGACGGTTTAATTGTGAACAAATATAATTACGGTAGCTCGGTGAGTTTTATAGCGAATTGCATACGGAATTTTTATTTGTGGTTTTAAAGGAATGCAGCGGCGGTCCGCGGGATGGGCACCCCACGTACTGGCAACTGAACTACGGGACGCAGTTGTCTCGCGGAAAAATACTCTCCACGTTTTAGCTGCGAGGATGGTTTCCAACTTTCCCGCAGAATAGGTACTCTACGTTCCAGTTGCCTTTTGGGGCAGTGTGAGGTTTTGATCCTTTTTCGCTGAATGTTAACTCTACGTACTCAGATCAAGCGGGGTTGGAGTGTGTAGATTTCGCTGAAAGACAACTCTCTACGTTCTCTACACTCTATGATCGGTTTGCAGGTAAGGGGAAAATACAACTCTGATACTTCACGGTATTGTTTTAGCTGAGATCCCGCTGGGGTGGAACCCCTACGTTCACGTCGGCTGACACGGCGGAATAAAAGAAAGAAAAATCAAACGAAACTAAAATGAACGGATAATAAAAATAAAAAGGAATTCGAAAAAATAAATGAAAATCAACACGGTTCTTTTTTGAGCGTCGGCGGAAAATGCGTATGTTGTTCTCACAACCATACACCGGACGGAGTTGTTCCGCGATCAGGGGATTCGCGCTTTTATACCCTGTACCTATCACGTCGTGACGTCAAAGGGAATTTTGTTTGTCGTTAACTTTATCGCCCAGCATGTACCAAATGATAGCGGCAATCGGCGGTGTTACGGATTTTCCTGTGTAAAATTTTCTATATTTTAAGTTGTTAAAATTATTTATCAGAAAATCTATTAAAATTGGCGGTATTCTTACACATGTCCCTCCCTTCGGGAATACTGAGACCAGGGGTTGGTGCGACGAGTCCCAGTTGTACCGCTTGCTGTCGTATTATACGAATTCGTTTCCCAGTGGGGTCTCGGATCCGGACGGTCCGCTTCTGCCTTTTCATGGTCCGGGCAGTTGTGTAGGTTCTCTTCTTCTTCGGTATAGGGTCTGGCTGAAAGTAAAGGTCCACGGCGACAGGTGGTTCTTGCTGAACTCGGAGGTGTTCAGGCGTCCTCGGTGTAATTGGTAGCCCTTCCATTGGAGAAGTTTTTGGGGACACTTGTCGACAATGGATATGCGGCGGAATGGACGGAGAGTTGAATAGGCGGCTGAACAGCGAAGCCAGCTCTTCTTCGGTTCGGCTGCTCTGGATGGTGGTGGGTACTAGAGATGCCATTTGATGTTCAAGTGCATCCTCATCGTGGGTCTCTTTATTATATATCCTTGCCCCAGTCCCTTCTTCTTCAGTCAGCCTGGTATTGGACACGTTGTCTCCCACCACTTTCAAATCTTTTACGTGGACTCGTTGACTTTTCTTCCGTGAGTGGGGCGTTTGAATTTCGACAACGACGGGAGAATGCACCCTATGTATGATGAACGGACCGCTGTACTTAGGGTTTAACTTTGCCATAATTCCCTTGGACGCATCCGAGAGGGAGATTTCTTTCTTGTAGACGAGGTCTCCTTTCTGAGGCACCCACTTCCGGCGGCGGAGGTTGTAAAAATGGCGTTGATCTTCGAAAGCGGTGACTAAGTTCTCTCGGGCTAGTTGTTGGAGCCTCTCTACGCGACTTACCTGTTGGAAACGTTCGGTAGGCTGGAGCGGGTCAACGGATTCGTCGGACGGTGGGCGGTATAACGCATTCGGGGCGGTCAGCTCTCGACCCAGAGTTAACATGGCCGGCGTGAATCCGGTGGACCGATGCTCTACCGAGTTAATTGCAAACGCAATTTCAGGAAGGTGGATGTCCCAATGGCGGTGGTCTTCGGTGGTGAACTGAGCAACCATGGTTCCAATCACTTTATTTGTTCTTTCAACGGGATTGGCCTGGGGTGTGTACGGTGGCGTCGGACGGTGCGTAATGCCATATTCGTTTAAAGTGTCTAAAAATATTTTACTAGTATATTGCGGGCCGTTGTCGGTGATTAGAAACTTTGGCGACCCAAACCGAAAAATCACATTTTCTCTCAAGGCCTGCCTCAAGTGCTGAGCGGTGGCGGTACGTAAGGGCTTGATCTCTACCCACTTTGTGAAACGGTCCTGGAAAACCAATATATAACGGTTACCTTTCAAGGAACGCGGGAACGGTCCAATCAGGTCGGAACTGACGACTTCACCCGGGTGATTCACTTTCCTAAAGTACATTTCTCCGGCGGGTTTCTGGGTTGAATGTTTATAACTGAGGCATGAAGGACATTTTCTTACGTATCGAAGAACATCTCGAGTAATTCCAGGCCAATAATATTTCTGAAAGATCCTCGAAATGGTTTTCGCCACTCCGAGATGGCCGGCTTCCGGGACGCCGTGGCATTCCTTTAACACCTTGCCTCTGAGGTTCTTCGGTACACACAGCCTCCACGGATTACGGAGACCTTCAGCGGTGACGGGGGACGAATCCGGAAAAGAACGGTGGACATCTGTTCCAGACACCTTATAATCGGGGTATGCCTCGGGGTTCTCAATTATCCGGGCACGAAGACGGTCTAGCCAGGTACAGGTACCAAGACCATCGGAGTTTGTCAAGGGTGCAAGATTGGCGGCCAGGGCAGTTCCTTCATAGCGCCGAGAAAGGGCGTCAGCTACATAATTAAGGGCTCCTTTACGATATACGACCTCAAAATCGTACTGTTGTAGTTCTAATATCCATCTTGCTAGTCGAGCGGTCGGCTTCTCCATAGTCCGCAGCCATTTTAGGCTGCGGTGATCACTAATGACGGTGAAATGGTAACCTTCTAAATATCCTTTTAACTTGCAGACGCTCCAGACCACAGCGAGGCATTCAAGTTCAATGGCCGAATAATTTCTTTCGGCAGTGTTCAGTGAGCGACTAATATATGCTATTACCTTTTCTTGTCCCTCTTGTACCTGTGTAAGGACAGCCCCTAGTCCGGTGGTGCTGGCGTCTGTTTGTAAAACGAACGGCACTGTAAAATCCGGACAGGTCAAAATTGGAGCCGAGGTAAGCGCATCTTTTAATTTTCGGAATGCAGTATCTTCTTGGTTAGACCAAACATACTTTTGATTCTTTTTCAGAAGGTTAGTAAGCGGATGTGTAACCTGCGAAAATTGTGGAATAAACTTACGATACCAGGAGGCCATCCCCAGGAATCGACGAAGCTGTCGGACATTTTGGGAGGTTCCATTTGTTCAATCGCTTCCACTTTTTCCGGGTCTGGCTGTATTCCTTGTTCGGATACTAGATGTCCCAGATATTTTAATTCCGGGACGCAGAAAACACATTTTTCCGGGTTTAGCTGTAACCCGGCTTGACGGAGACGGTTGAATACTTCTTGTAAGTTATGGATGTGTTCTTCAAATGTTTTACCAATTATGATGATATCATCTAGGTATACGAAAGCCCGCTCGTCTAACTCGGGACCAATAATTTGGTCTAGGAGGCGTTGGAACGTCGCCGGAGCGGAGTGTAGACCAAACGGCATGACCTTAAATTGGTAAAGTCCTTTACCGGGAGCCGTGAAAGCGGTTATGGGGCGGCTTGCTTCGAAAGCGGAACCTGCCAGTACCCCCGTTTTAAGTCCAGGGTACTAATGAAGCGGGCAGCTCTCAGTTTATCTAAAATTCCTTGGATGAACGGAATTGGGTATGCGTCCTTGATGCTGGCCTCATTAACTTGGCGGTAATCCACACAAAACCGGTGTTCTCCGGACGGCTTCTTCACCAGGACTACGGGTGACGACCACGGGCTGTGAGATTCTTCTATGACGCCGTCAGCCAGCATCTGGTCAACTTCAGTGCTAATGACTTGTTGCATCGCGGGATTGCGAGGATAGTAGCGTTGTTTTCGGGGCTCTACGTCTGATTTCAACTTGACCTCGTGAGTTATTAGGTGAGTTAATCCGGGAGAGTCCTTAAATTTCGGCAGTTCCTGTTCTAGAAACGTCTGCAGTCGGGCCATCTGATCTTTTCGGGGGCTTTGGATGCCAGCGATCCCAGGATTGTATCTTGGAGACAAATTTATTTCTTCGCCGCCAAATACTAAGTGGTTTTGTTTCAAATCTAGGACAGCTTGTTGATTTTGTAAAAATCTAAACCTAAAATCATATCAGTTGTTAAATTTGGCAAATAATACGCTGTAATTTCAAGTTGTCGATTATTTGCTTGAACGGGAAAAGAAAATATGCCTTTTGTACGGGTGGCGGATCCGTCGGGGAGTCGTACTTCTTCTGAGTGGTGGTTATCTGGTCTGACTTCGTTTCTAGCCAAGAGGCTTCGGATGGCGTTTCCAATATACGTTTTTGCAGCGCCAGTGTCCACTAGAGTGGAAAACCTTTTCCCATATACTTGGATATCTATAAACAAACGGTCATCAATGGCGGCTGCAGGAAATGCTGGTAATTGCGGCGGACGGCACGTCTGTTGAACCTTAAACAACCAATTTTTCCATTCATCAGAGTCGTGACGTAATACAGAGGCGAATGCCATTGGTGACACGAGCCGCCTTACTGCTCGTGTCGGCTTGCGGAGTTTCCTGGACGCGTCCACACGAACAATCACGAGAGAGTATCCCGTTACGTCCACATCTAGAACAGAACGCTCGAAACGTCCCTTTGCATTCACTTCTGAAGTGTCCATCCTGGCCACATCTCCAGCATTTAACTTCCTTGATGTTGCGAGGGTGAACCGGTGACGGCGGTCGTTTCACGCCGAGGTTGCTTACAGCTCCAACTTCCGTTTGCTCGGTCGGTATAGTGATCGGTTCGGCGAAACGTATCTTACTCGGTGTCGGTGGTTTATGTAGCGGTGGAAGTGTTTCAAATTGTGCGGCCATTTCTAACAACTCGGTTAGGTCAGTGAAATCTCGTCGGCGGATATAGTATTTGTATTCCGGTTTCAAATTTTCATAGATGCGTTCTAATTGACTTTCTGTACTTATGCCTCCATGTCTCCTCATGAGCGTCAGAATGGCGGTAGCGAAAGCACTAGCTTTCTCCTGCGGTTTCTGCAAACGGTTGCGGATTTCTTCTTCTATCTTGAAGTTGTATCGAGGTAATAAAAATTGCGTACGAAAACTCACCAAAAATTGATCCCAAGTATTCCAAAAATTTTTGTTATTTCTGTACCAGAGTAGGGTGTCGTCTTTCAATAACTCAGGTAATGCTTTGAGTAGGTGGTCAGCGGTTAGCTCATAGCATTCTTGAAGTTCGGCTATTCTTTCTAAGAACGAAAGCGGATCACTTTTGCCGTCAAAACGCACACCCCATTTGCGAACGATCTCGCATGTTCTTGCGGCAGCGGGTATCGGTGTTGCTTCGGGTTTGGATGGGTTACTAATGCTGGTTTCTGCAGCGGTTCCTTCTCCGGTGCGAAGGTAATTTATAAATCGGCCTCTTAACACTTCCACATTTCCTTCGGTGTCCAAGTGAAATTTGCCCATTTCGTTAATCAATTCGGGTTTCTTCAGACTGTACACCCAACTAACTCGGACGTCTGTTGGTGGTTGTTCCTCTTCTGGAGTAGTCGGCATGTTTGCGGTTTTGTATACTCGAGCGCCAGTCCTTCAAAAGGACGAAACGGATCAGCAATGTTATTCCTGAAAATACAATTAGTACTGAAAGCAAACGGTTAATTAATACGGTCTTGAGTTCCGGGGTCCCTGCTCGTGAAGCGCCAATTTGTAACACTGTCGGCTCGGGTAGCTCTTTGTCGGAGAAATTAGGTTCGCCTATTTGGTATAAAAATTTATTGTTCTAACTACAAAATAAATTTAAAATTAATTTAAATAAATAAACAGTTTTGTCTCTAGTTGAATGCGGCCTAACAGTAGCGACGGTTCGTCGCTGAACGATAGGTGCTGCCAGAAGTCGGGGTTGTTGGTTTCTGACTCGGGCTTAAGCGACGTTGTGTTGCCGTTCGGCGTGGCCTCGGTTTCACAATCGGTCCCTACTTGAGTGTAGACGACAATATGGCGGGCGCTGTAATAAACAGATTACCTCGTTCGGCTTATTTTATTAATTTAGTGAACTACGGAGAAATTAATGAACGGGTAAATATGAAAGTATATTTGGGTTTAACATCAATAATTTCTTTAAATGATTGTAGGTAACACAAACGTTTTTATTATTTATTACAATCGTACGATGATCGGCAGGGAACAATTATTACAGGTATTCACACGCGTTGTCGTTAATCCCTAGCGGGCAAATGACGGTTTAATTGTGAACAAATATAATTACGGTAGCTCGGTGAGTTTTATAGCGAATTGCATACGGAATTTTTATTTGTGGTTTTAAAGGAATGCAGCGGCGGTCCGCGGGATGGGCACCCCACGTACTGGCAACTGAACTACGGGACGCAGTTGTCTCGCGGAAAAATACTCTCCACGTTTTAGCTGCGAGGATGGTTTCCAACTTTCCCGCAGAATAGGTACTCTACGTTCCAGTTGCCTTTTGGGGCAGTGTGAGGTTTTGATCCTTTTTCGCTGAATGTTAACTCTACGTACTCAGATCAAGCGGGGTTGGAGTGTGTAGATTTCGCTGAAAGACAACTCTCTACGTTCTCTACACTCTATGATCGGTTTGCAGGTAAGGGAAAATACAACTCTGATACTTCACGGTATTGTTTTAGCTGAGATCCCGCTGGGGTGGAACCCCTACGTTCACGTCGGCTGACACGGCGGAATAAAAGAAAGAAAAATCAAACGAAACTAAAATGAACGGATAATAAAAATAAAAAGGAATTCGAAAAAATAAATGAAAATCAACACGGTTCTTTTTGAGCGTCGGCGGAAAATGCGTATGTTGTTCTCACAACCATACACCGGACGGAGTTGTTCCGCGATCAGGGATTCGCGCTTTTATACCCTGTACCTATCACGTCGTGACGTCAAAGGGAATTTTGTTTGTCGTTAACTTTATCGCCCAGCATGTACCAAATGATAGCGGCAATCGGCGGTGTTACGGATTTTCCTGTGTAAAATTTTCTATATTTTAAGTTGTTAAAATTATTTATCAGAAAATCTATTAAAATTGGCGGTATTCTTACACCACCATCCTGCTCAAAAAAAGGTGTGTTGTTGAATCTATAGTTTTCTATATGTTAACCCTACAATCTCAATTTAAAACTGAATTATCTAACAAATACTCTCATTGCAAACTGTTTATCCAAAAAATGATCAAACGTCTCTCCCAACCTCGCCCTCAAGGTTTAACAGAGATTTCTTCTACCACTTCAAAAACAATTATAACTTTTCTGACTTACATTCACAAGGTTACTGATCAAATAGGCAAGCTTCTTCAAAAAACAATTACATCTTCTAACAAAATCTCACAAGTTTTACCTACCCATAAGGATAAGTTTCCGACTCTTTCTTCTCAAGGTGTATATCGTATTCCTTGTTCATGTGGTTTAGTGAAACTATTAGAGCACATATTTTGGAACATAACCGTAGCGTTAAGTTAAAACACTGTTCCAAGTCTGCTGTGGATGAGCATCATTCAAATACAGGTCATAAAATAGATTTTAATAATTCCCCTTTGATTGCCAAATCTTCTTTCTTTTCAATAGGAAAATCAGGGAGAGTATAGAAATTATTAAGTATCCGAACAATTTCAATCGTGATCGTTGTTTTGATTTTTTACCTTTGTAGATTCCCATTGTTAGCCCCACCTTCTCTCCTATTTTAAACCAATTAGCGTCGAGATTAACGACACGTGACACTTTCTTTTTTATATATACCCTGTTCGTGTAGTACGCGGATCTTTGACATTGCCTTTAAAATGTAAATTTTTTTCAAAATCGGTTTGACCATTCTTTTAGGTTATAATTTCAAAATATTTTCAATTATACTACAATTAACTATGGTGACTTTATGTATTTGAATCTTGCCCAAAAAATGATACTTTTCGAGATATCAATTTTGAAACATTTAATTGGATCAATATCGAACTTCAGATATTTTACGTTTTTTATGTTATTAGTTGAAATACCAATTTTAAATTTTATGTACACTTAGAGCGGTAATGACTATAACTATCCATGATTTAAAAGTTGACATCTATTATACAGGGTATGAGAACAAAATGTTAAACTTTGTAATCGAGAATAATGAATAACTTAATAAAATCAAATGGGACACCCTATACATTTAAAATTCAATTTTCTCTAACTTTTCTATTAATGACTGTCTACCAAAACTCAACCGTTAACCTTGAAATGCGTTTTGTTTTTCAAAAATACACGTTTCATCAAAACATTTTATTTATTTGAATTCGAAATTATGAAATAGATCATCAAAACTTATAACAAAATCGCTGGACAGATTATTTTAAATAGCCTTGAGGAATATCTAAATAAACAGGAAATGTAAAATACGAGCTGTTTTCGTTAGATACTGATATAGTGTTGTAGGATGGAATTTGTTTTTTCGTAACACCTCATGTACAAAGGTATTCGAAACTTTATCTGCTATTTGTCGTATTTCTTCCAAAGGTAGGGTTTTGTTACTTTAAGGGTTTCAAACGTGATCGTGAGGATGCATGCTTAATGTAATCGTAAAAATAAATTGTTTTTTGTTTTTTTGTGTGACAAAATTATATATTATAATTAATAATTCGACGTATTTGGATTTAGTACTGATAAGTTTTTTTGTAATTTTAAAAAATATAATATCGTTTACGTTTCTTAATATTAAACGCATCTAATGGAATTGGGGATACCGACGGCTTACCAGCGCCGTTAATTGCTGTAGAAGAGATTTATTATAAATCAAATTAAACCAGGTAGGATTCTTAACTACTGATAACGACATCGATGTCAAACAGCATATCCTTTTCGGTACATACATGTTTCATAGTATTTTTAACATAGTTGACAATGGTAGTTTTTTTGAATCTCAGTTTGAGATATCGTTGTAGTTTCTGATTATTTGCTTTACAATTATAAGCTGCCAATAAACTACTTCCATTTAATTTTCCGGTAAAATAAACCATACTAACTACTTCTGATGTCGAAAATTTACTCATTATTACTAACAATTCAAAGACACAATTAAATTGTGACAGATTGGACAATTACTAACACAATTACTCACGTTCGCAATTCATTGCCATTTCATTTGATTTTATTAAGTCATTCATCATTTTTGATTACAAAGGTTGATATTTTTTTTCTTATACCCTGTATATTCGATGTGTTTTAAATCGTGGACAGTTAGGGTCGTTACCGCAGTAAGTGTGAATAAAATTTGAATTCGATATTTCAAATAATAACCTAAAAACGTGAAATATCTGAAGGTCGATATTGACCCAATTAAATGTTTAAAATTAATATCTCAAAAAGTGTCATTTTTTAAGTAGATTCAGAATAAAAATATATGTTTCTATTTTGACTATCAAAGTGTTAGGTGGCCATGAAAGTGAGACACCTTGTATAATTGGAAATATTTTTTAAATTGTAGCCACTAAAGAACCTAAAATAATCGTCATAACCGATTTTGCAAAATTTACTTTTTGAAGGCAATATCAAAGGTCCGCGTACTACACGGACAAGCTGTATACGGAGGTTGACACGACTTTTAGTTGTCTACCTTAAACTTTTTTGTTTGCTTCAAGTTTTCTTGCCCTGACGTAACCCTTTACAATATGTGGCAAAACTTTGGCAACTACGCTTACCTTTTCGACAAGGTCCAATCTCGAAAGACGTTTTTGTTTGTCTGTGGAAGCCTTAATTCTTACATAAAATAAAAATGTTTGATGTTTAAATAAATTGCGTATATATGTGTTATATTTTCTCTTTGTATCTGTAAGTTTTCTTGAAAAACAACCTAAGGGTTTCCAACATTCGGTATCCAACCGTTGAACTGTGCAACCAACTACACGATCTGAAGCATCTACCAAAAGGGAAATAGAACGTTAAAATTCGGATGTATTACCATTGTTGCTTGAGTAAGTTCTAATTTAATTTTTTTAAAACATTTCAGATCTTCTCCAGTTAGGTTTAATAAGCTTTTATCTCTTTTTTTTTATTTCCTTTAAGATAATTCAAAAAAACCCAATTGGTTCTTAACTATACCGAGGTTAAACCTAGTATAATAATTGGGACATTATATTCTTGAATTGCACTAATCTTATCTGGCAACTGGAATACTAAGTGACCAAGAAAACAAACTTGACTTTTACCAAAATTGCATTTTGATACGTTTATTATGAGACCAAATTTTTGTAAACGTTCAAAAACTAGTCATAACATATTAATAAAAGATAAGTGTATATTTTTCAGTTGGGTTTTACACCATGACGTCACGTTTCCGAGGAAGCGACTAAAATATCATCCATATAAGAAAAACAGAAATTTTATTCTTTGAAAACTTCACGAATTAATTTCTGAAAAGTTGCCGAGCATTACACAAACCACAAGTCATACATGGAAACTCAAAAAGTCCAAAAGGGGTAATAACGGCTGTTTTTACTATATCTTCCTTAGCTACACAAACCAGATGATTTGCCCTTTTAACATCAATGTTAGAAAAAACTAGATGAAAAACCCGTCCTATCGGACGGGACGTGGATTAACAAACAGAAAGTCATCCTGGTAGACCCCCGATACCCAGACCCCCCATTCGCTTCCTATGTTCCATTCTAAGTATAACCATATACTTGGCTTTGGCCTATCACCTACATTGGCCGAGTCTATAGAAGGACAAAGAAACAGACACATTTTGAATTTTAATATACAGGGTGTAGCACCTAAACTCCTTCAGACCATAGCTCATTTACCATAAAAGTTGTTGCAATTATCGTTGCCTTGTTTCTAAAATATTTTTAGTTACCAGTGGTGTACCGTATTCCAGTGGCGTATCAAACTTAAGTTTTTTAAAAATGAAACTCCTTATATTTTATTGCAGATTTGGAAAGCACTCAAAAAGCACTTCTTTTTTTACGTAACATGTTATACCCCTAACTTTAGCGGTTTCGCTGATATATCCGCTTTTTTGAAAAATTTTACCACTGTTAGGAATTTTTTTTTGACAGAAACTAAATTGCGCCGACTGGTAAGTTTTGTATTGAGAGACAGACAAAGACCTGTTCTACCTTCACGTATTTTTTTTGGGTACTTTATGGAAAAAAGAAAATTTTTGATTGGCATTTGCAAATTGTAATTTTTTTCAAAAATGTCAAATTGCACTTCCCCAAAAAAATTACAACGTTGCATAACCAAAACTTAAAATTTTCCATTGGTGCAACGAAAAAACACGTTCCCTAAAAAAATTTTACAAAAAAATCGAGTTCAAAAAGATGCACACATGTGAAAATACCTAAAAAGTCACCAGACACCAGCTGTTTGTTTTCTGATAAACGTTGCTAAAATGCTCCCAACTTAAGAAAAAATGGTTGACATGATTTTCATTTTTGGAGATTATTACAAGATCTGTTTACTGGCGTCACAAGTGTACGGTAAGAGATATCCTGGCAGAGCACATTCCCATCTACAAGCCTTTCAAAGAATCTTGAATAAGTTTACAAATAGTCAAGTGAAAAAATATAACTTAAACTAAATGTTCAAAATGACGACCCTCCCTAAGAAGACATAACCGCACCCTCGACTTGCAAGCCCTAGACATTTCCCTGAGGACCACCACGGAAAGCTGCGCGATTCCTCTCCCGCATATCCTTGGCAGTAGTTGGTACAGTGTTGTAGACCTTATTCTTGATGTAACCCCACAGAAAGAAGTCAAGGGGAGTGAGGTCTGGTGATCTTCGCGGCCACCTTACTGGACCCCCACGACCAATCCACAAATCCGCAAACCTTTCATTAATATATTACCAAACAGCACGGCTAGAATGTGCAGGAGCTCCGTCGTGTTGGAAAACCATCTGTCGTCTAGTGGCTAAAAGGACGTCTTCCAAGAGTTCAATCAAATCGTCACGAAGGAACCTTAAATAACTGTTGCCGTTCAAGTTGAAGAAGTACGGACCCATAAGGTGTTCGCCCACTATGCCACCCCAAACATTCAGGGACCATCTTTGCTGGTGGTTTTCAATTTTCATGGCGTGATGGTTGTCATGTGCATAATAATGACAGTTGTGGAGATTGACGACATCATTTTTATGAAAGGTCAATTCATCAGAAAAAAGGACTCGCATAAGAAACGATTCCTCTTAATGGATTTTGTTGGTAACCCACATGCAAAGGTCCTGCGTGAGTTGAAAGTCTTGAGGTTGTAAATACTAATGCAGCTAAATCTTAAACAATTGGAATTTGTAAATCTGAAGAGTACGATGCACGTAACACATTGAAATGTCAGTATTCTTACTAATTTCACGCACACTGGTTTGAGGATTTTCCACAACTACCGCCAGAACTTGCAATGCATTGTCTTTAGTCAAAACTGGCTTCGTTATAATTGGATTGGGATATGCTTTGCCAGGATATCTCTTAGCGTACACTCGTGATGCCAATAAACAATGTTTGTTACATTCTCCAAGAATAAAAACCATGTCAATCATTTCTTCTTGAGTTGGAAGCATTTTAGTAACGTTTCATCAGAAAACGAACAGAAGGTGTCTTCAGTTGAGTCTTAATTTGACATTTTAAGTATTTTGACAACTGCACACTTTTTGTAGGTACTTGGGAAAGGGCGTTTATTGAAAAATCGGAGTTTTTCTGTAATTTTTTTAGGAGGGTACTATTTGAAATTTTCGAAAAAACGACAATTTGCGAATGCCAATCAAAAATTTTCTTTTTTTATAAAGAACCTAAAAATAAATACGTGAAGGTGAACAGGCCT
>JALBCR010000196.1:600000-792844 GCA_030710515.1 Abscondita cerata
CTCCATATATGGTTTTTGTAATAATAAAGAAGCTCAGAGATTTTACTATCCACGTAAGGTTCAAACTCTGGCGTTGTCAATGACTTCTTCTCTTTATTGACAACATTTCGTCAATCTCACATTTACCATTTTCAGGCTTTCTTTGGTAACTATTTCTTTCTGTTTCTAGTTACTCTAAAACTTATGCTTATATCGAAGCCAAGACGATTCTCGATTTTTCTATTTCAACACAACCGGGACGATATTTGGTAGTACGTTTCATGACACTTATTTTAAACGTGTAGACGTACAGATTACCAAACTATCAAATATTTTTATCAGAACTACTGAGTTAAAATTATTGATGAAAAAAAAGTATTGAGGATTATGGTACCGTCACAATATAAATCTATATTATTGTAGATGATTGTGTGTCTGTTTGTCTGTCTGTCTGTTTGTTTGTTTGTCTGTTTGTTACTTATGGCCGCCCAAACCGAGCATCCCCCAGAGTTGAACCTGACTTAAATGATCAAAATTTTATTAAGTAACATAGGCTAAGTTTCATCTCTCCTGACTCCTCTGAGGAAACTACAAGCTAAATTAGGCTTTTATGGGCCTGCGTAATCTGAGTAACGTTTTAAATAATTGGTGAAGTTTCAAAACAAGTTTAAGTTAAGTTAAAAGTTGTTAACAAGTGATTTAGAAAATGGAAAAACTACTGAAAAATTGTAAAAACATTCTATACATATGGGGGTGGTTCGAAAGATCTAACAAAGATAGAAAACAGTTTTTCTTAAAATTTACATTTATTTTTCTGCATAGTTTCCATGTAACTTTACAAATTTCTCCCAGCGATGCTCCCATCCCTTTAAGCCGTTCAAATAGTACTCGGTGTTTTTCTCTGTAAAATAAGTGTTCACAAAGATGATTCATCCTTATTTAACAAAAATCTTTGTCTTCCGAGCACAATTTTTAAATGACAGAACAAAAAAGGAATCGTTTGGGGCTAAATCTGGTGAGTAAGACGGTCAAGCAGTTCAAATCGTAATTTGTGGATTTTTGCCATAGTAAGCGCTGAGGTGTGCGACGACGCCTTGTCTTGGTGAAACAGTATTTTCTTTTTCTGCAAATGTGGCCGTTTTTCCGCAATTTTGGCCTCCAGCTTGTCAAGTAATTATACATGGTATGACTATCCCAAAAAACAATTCCATCACTTTTCCAGCCGAAAAACAGTTTTGGTTTTTTTACCGTCTACTGTTTTGTCTGCATTTTTGTTTCGGGCGCATAATGGAGTATCTAAGTTTCATTTGCAGTAAATAATCGGCGCTAAAACTCGGATTTATTGCATCTAAACTGCGGTAAGAAAGTGTTTAAAATGATCATTCGTTTTTGGTCTACCGTGAGCAAACGCGGCACCCAACACGCGGTCACCTTTCTAATGCCTAAACGATTAAATATATGATAATCACGTTTTTTGGACATATTAATAGCTTTTTCTATCTCTCTTACTTTAATTCGACGGTTGTCTAGCACCATTTGGTGAACTTTAGTGATGTTTTCGTTAGTAGTTCCAGTTTTTGGACGTCTCGAACGTTTATCGTCTTCCCAGCTTTTAGGGACACGTTAAAATTCAACTGCTTAAAATTTTACTGTGGTAAATGATAGTGCAGAATCTCCGTGCACAGAGTCCCACTCATCTTTGATTTGGGTAAGTGCATTGCCTTTCAAAAACAATATTTAATGACAGCTCGATACTCAATTTTAAATGATTTGTTTTTCGTTGAGAAGGGGCACCAAAAAACCACTAAGTCTTTTTTTCAGGCAACGTTTCGTGCAACAGAATGTGCACTTCTTCTTCTCTGAAGAGATTGAAAAAGATAATTTATTACTTTTTTTTAGATGTGAGGTTGATTAAAGATTAAGACGCCAACAAATTATTAACTGACTGGTATTTTAAATCCATGGCATCCAATAGGACTATCAATTACTTATCAAATCACCAACAGCACCAAAGAATAAAAATAGTTAAATTTATGAAAAATAAAATAACAAAACTAAGTATTCCTAAATATCTCCCTAAAAATCTAACCTCTCTAAAAAATATACTGAAAAACAACAATTATCCTAATAATATTATTAACAGAATCTTGTACTATAATTATAACACTAACACACCATCACTAACTAATCCCCTAATTCTTAATATACCTTACACTAAAATTATTAATATACTTAACTGACTAAACACCTTACCCATTACTAAAAACTACTTAACATCCACATAGCATCATTCAAAACCAATACTATTTAGAACATTATCTACACACAATTAAAAGACAAGACAGACATTCTTGACAAACACAATGTAGTGTACAAAATAGACTGTCTTGACTGCAATAAATGCTATGTTGGCTAAACAAAACAAAAACATGTAATCGGATAAAAAAACATTGAGAGCGTAGCTGTCATAATTTTAATTTTGATAATCCTACGATTTTAAATGTAGAAAGTAATTATAAAAACGTCTAATAGCTAAAATGATATACATCATCAAACACAACAATAACATTAATTATAATACGGACACACAAAATTTAAGCAATATTTATAGAAATTTAATCACTGAAAATAAAATAGAAGGAGGAATTTCCATTATCATATTGTTATATCGTCATTTATGTTTGTTCGTTTCTACGTATAAGAGTGTGTGTTTTATTAGAGATATTTATTTACATTTAATTGTTAATTTATTTTGTGTTTGTTTAATATCTATGTGGTTTTTATACTTATTCAAGTGGCGGACCATTTTTTTGTTTTAAGTAAGTAGTCAAGTCAATCACCTATAATTAGATTAATGTATTAAGGATATGATGTATATGTATATAACTTACCTTTAAATGTATTCCTTTTTAATAAACAGAGGCCTGAAGAAGTGCACATTCTGTTGCACGAAACGTTGCCTGAAAAAACGACTTAGTGGTTTTTGGTGCCCCTCCTCAACGAAGAACAAACAAATCATTTAAAAAAAACTGATAGAAGGAAATATTTACCTATCATCAATTTTTTTTTTATTTTTACAAAAACACATCGACTGATTTAAACGACTGTCAATTGCGCGTCCAAAATGGCTGAAAACTTTGATGAGTACTTGTCTACATTACCTAGCTTTTATTAACGAGTGCTGTTGTTTTCACGTTCAGGTCGGAATCTTTTCAGGCCATCTTCTTATGTATGACACAATCGATTTATTAAAAAATAAGTATATGACAAATTCTAAACAGGCTTGGCTTACGCCAATTACATCAGCATACATACAGAACATACCTACTAAAAATATGCAATATATTGAAACAGAAATTCTTACTAAAAAGAAGCATTTTTGTTAATGTATAAGAACTTAATTCGACCTCTTCTATGACCGCTTCTTTTGCTTAAAATGTAACTTATGTAGAAATCAATGTATAGATCATTTACGTAACAAATGCGCAACGTGACGTAACTGCCTAAACGCAAGAAAACGAATTTCTGCTTATTTACTGTAATTCCGTTAATAACATAAAGCATAAAACGTAAAATACGATCAAAATAATTGGATCACGATTTAAATTAGTCATTTCTATCTTCGAGTTATGTTAACGTATTAATCACGATTTAGTTTTTCGCAAGAGTATACTTTTTACCTTACTGTGGAAGTACTTTCAAATTTTCAATCAACGGCTTACACTTCGTAACCACTACAACTCAATCGAAAATTTATTAAATTCCGTATTTTATTTTTAGACTGTCTTGGATTAAAGTAATTTAGTTTAAAAAGGGAGTTTAAAGAATCAAGTATACATTTTTGAATAGAAAGGCGTTTACAGAAACCAACAAAGTAACGTGATTTTCAAATCTATCTTGTGTACTTAGTAAAATAAATAATTCAACAAACATTATAGTTAGTAACATAGAATTTTATAATCATTTCAGGCCCGATGTTAAAAATTGTTTTTGGCATTAAAAATTAGAAAAACGAGTCAACCTCATTGTTTTAAAGACGGATTATGAGCAATTGATTCTCGAACAAATTGTCCCCGGACAACTGGTACCAGATAATTTGTCCCATGACTTTTCGTACCGGCGACATTCCGTACACAGACAATTTGCCCCCGTTTTTTAAGCAGTCGCGGGAAAAAATGTGATTAATTAATTGTATGCAATATTGTTTAAATAATTTATTACGTCGTTTTACTCGTAATTTTTGACAATTTGCAAAATTTTAAGGCTTAGTAACATCTAAAGTCTGTATACTATTGGCGCGGAGTAATAAATCATAATTGCTTGAAATAATTCTTTATTTTCTTGTGAAAGCGGTACTTCTACGGTTAAGTAAAACCAATAAATTCTAACCAAAAATACGATCATTGTGCCGCTCTTGCAGCATATCGACCCATCTAGGGTTTGAGAACAATAGCTTAATCTGTGTAAACACGTTGCCATCAGCCCAGGTACTGACGAAACGAGAATCATAGCCGTAGATGTGGGTATTATACCAAGATACAAAAATAATGGTATATAATACGTAAGAAGTAAAATTTGTAATGTGATCTACTATACAAATAAAATAAATAACATATAACCACATAATAATTTATATCAAGGTAGATTTTACTATTATAATATATTTACCTACTAAAAATATGATTTTCCAAACGTATCAGGTACCTACGCCACTGCAATACGGGAGATTCGATAATTCTGACAGGTTTATTACTCCGCGCCAATAGTATACTGAGTATATGTGAAGTTAGCAACTCAACTTTGGTTCTCGATAGTTTTGGCTTCCTTTTAAAGAATATAACAGTTCTTGTATATTTATAAAAAGAATTCCGGCGATTAAAAAGTACTAAAATAGCAATTAAAAATGGGGTGCTAACTCACACCTTAGTTTAAGATTGAATAGTTTTGAGTAGCTCATACGATGATATTGACTAGTACTAGAGTTCCTGATACATAAAATTAATATTCGACTTTTCCAAAACAATAAAAAAATTTAATTTCAAAAATTTAAAATCAAGCTCAAATAGTTCTGAATAATTCAATGATGCCTTTCAATAAATTCTAGAGTTCCTTACACATTAAATAAAATAAAACTATAAGATTATCTAAAAAATACTACTAACTTTTTAATCGTAACCGACATTTTGACACAGAAACATACTTTTAATTATTAGACGAGTCGCTTTTGACCATTATAATTTCCAACAGAACATTAATACTCTTTAAAACTATCATCAGAACTCATAGGAACTCTAAAAAAATGCGCTTAGGACTTAAAATTTTGCCGTCGGAAACTTCAAAGTACAACAAAATGTAAACGGTATGCCGGATTACTTTCAATCATCATATTTTCATTTAGAGCTTTTAGAGTACTCTTCTAAAGAATTGCCAGAACTATCAAAAAGATTTCACTGAGGACTTAAAGTTTTACTCTCTGGAAGTTCAAAGTTGAATAAGATCTATGCCGGTTAGCTTGTAACGTTCGAAGTGTAAACGCTCCTTCTGTGTACACACTTCCTTAACTCCAATTTCACGGGCATTACTTTGTATTGGTTTCCGGCGTTGATAACTTGAAACTGTTCACGATTGGTCCGCTGCATTTGAACGCTTCCGGGAAGCTTGTCCTAAATCAACCGTTCACGAGGGAGAAGAAAAACCTTCATCTAAAAATTTCCTAGCTTGAATTCTTTCGTGATTTGTTTCCCTTTTCTGTATGTTCTGCTGCGGGCAGTTAGCTGCTGTTCTAGAACCAAAGGTCAGATTCTTCTCTCCAGCGTTACTCGAACCTGGCTCCCTACTTTTTAATTTTTTTCTATAGGTTCTAGGAATAACGTTGACTTTCCTAACCCGCACCCTACTCTCCACTGGTGACATACTTTCCTAACAACTGACCGTAACAAGCTTTCAAACATTATCATTTGTTTTAGAATTTTTAAAATACTTTCTTAAACTACCATCTTACTTTCTGGAAGTTCAAAGTTGAATAAGATCTAAACAGTATGCCGGATGAATTTCAATTATTACAATTTCTTTTGGTATGCAGCGTAGCTTTCAAACATTGTCATTTGTTTTAGAACTTTTAGAATACTTTCTTAAACTGCCTTTAGAACGTTTGAAAGGTTTTAAACATTTGTCGACAAAGTTGTTTAATGCGAATCATTTGCGTACGTGACCGCTGACACTAGTCGACACTAGGTGTCGGAAAACTTATAGTTTGAATATGATGTGCCTTCCAGTAGGGAATATAGTTGACAGCAAGCATTTGTACAATAGTAAAATTACACTCGAGTTCTCTCACTCCTGAAGGTCAAAAAGACAGAAACAGCTGTCGAGTGATTCTCAGTGTTTGTTTGCTATTGTACAACCTCTTGCGGTCTTACAGCAGGCGATTCTAGTTAAAATAATTTGCAGAATGTGTTTTTTGCCTTATTCGGTAACAATGCGCACACTGAAAGAAAAACAATATCATACATTTTGACATAGGTGGTATATAATTGAGCAAAAGAATTCTCCGTAATGTAATAAAAAGTGCCATCACTATAGCATTTATCACTAAATATAGTGAAATTTAAATTTTTGTCAGTAGAAAATAACAGAATTTATTGTATCCTGGTTCGTACTCATTTTCAGAATCATAAACTAAAAAATTTTCTTTCACACTATTGATCAATATCTGACGATACTTCTTAAAGATAAAATAATATTAAATAAATGTAGGTATACAAAATTACAAAAATATTTACCTGAAGTAAATGAATTTCATGAACATTTCTTGGAAGTGTAGAAATCCCATTTTGATTTTTTTATTAAAGAATATTTTTATAACGACGGGTGAGTGACTCCAGTCAGCACATCAGGGTCATTTCTTATTTCATTTACGGCATTCTGTATTTGTTCCAGCAACTGCTTCCGTTAATAGTCCAATGGGTTCAAGTCTGGTGATCTTGGTGGCCAGACAATAGGACCTTCGTAGCCAATCCAATTTCCACAAAATAATAAATAAGCCTGCTTTGATTAATTGATTGATTTAGTGTTACATGTAGTAATCGTTAAAGGGCTACTAACAGTTCCGTTAGAAAGCATGTTCAGACATAGGAATTACCCAGCTTTTCCCCGACTTCATAGATCACCCTGTATTTATGGAACTGAAAAGTGTAATTAAATTCTGTAATTAGATGAAACACCATGTCTTATTAAGTATGTATCATTAATGTTTGCTTGTCTCTTAACGTTATGGGTAATTAGGGTTACACGATTTATGCTTACAATTTTATTGTTCGTAGTTGAGGCCAATTATTGTTCGGGTACGGAATGACACCGGTACGAATTGTCCGGGATCCAACTGACCAATTGTCCGGAGACAAATTGTTTGAGGACCTATTGTCTTATATTTTGTAAAGCATTACTTATCATTTTTTAAAATAAATGTGTTATTTAAAAAAAAATGTGATGTAAAAGTAAATAAATTGAGGGTTGTCATTTAATAAACTCATGATGACAAAAACGTTCAAATATAACGGACGTCATCAAAAAGAAAATTGACCGGTTCTAGCGTTCTTCTTTAGAACAATGCAATTATGAAACTTTCTGATCACTGTTTATATCAATAATACATAAACCTGAAAACACAAATTTTTTTTTAGAAACTCAAAGAAGTAGTAGATTTAAGAGAAACCACAAATTAATAGTTAAAATCTAATTTATGATTCTTAGAAATTCTGAAAGACATAATACCGGAAAAGCAGTCACAGTTTGATGGCTGAAACTTTTAGAATCTACCAATCCAATTTTTTTTGGTTTTCATACATTGTTATTTGTATCTACATTAGGTGTTTAAGGTTATGTTTGGCTTCTTCTTCGAGTAGCCACTTACGAATTTCGTATACTTTGAGTTAGATGGCTCGACATCAGATCGGGAGAGATAACTCAATTGACTTATACTTAGTTCTACAAAAATTGAATGCATTTTACTTTACTTTTAACTATGTCTACTGATCACAAAGAAAAGGCAATTGCAGTCGAGGTTTATAAACAGAATTATAGACACAATTGAAATCAGCAGTGGATGCAATAAATCGTGGAGAAATGGGCGTTAATGCTTCGGTTTGAACTCAATAACAAAGCGAGGTTATTGCACAAGAGGGCTTAAAAAATCATTACTATTTGTTGCTGTAATGCCGAAGGAAACGTTCTACTTCCTTATTGCATCTTCAAAGTTTAGAACAAAAAACAAGAATTTGGAATATACCTCCCAGGTGGATCGAACGTCTTCATGCACAAATAGTCAGCCTATATTAGTAACACAGACATGTTTCAATTATACATCTCAATTATTATTTATTATTTTAAAAATCACTTTGTTCCACGCAAACCACCTGGTAAACTGCTTCTTATTATAGATGTTCACTCATGCCATTGAAATTCTGTGAAAATGCTTGAATATACAGAGCAGAATGAAATTATTTTACTTTGTTTATCTATCCACACCAAGCAGTTCTTGCAGCCTTTCGACTGATCATTTTTTAAGTCATTAAAATCATATTTTAATGCCGTCTGTAATATATTTATAATAGCAACCCTACAAAAAAAAATAAATCACATGATTTTTATTAAACTGCTTACAGAGGCATGGTCAAAATCAGCTGAGTCTCCACACTAAAACATCGTGGTTGAATGTTTGCGAAATTTATCTTCTAATTCAAATATAGTTTCGGATTACGCATATTTTGACGCCTCGTCATTGAAACCCAAAGATAAAAGTCCGCTCAATAATGTAGATTATTCTATAACACCTCAACCAAGACCTGCTGCTACAATTAGGACCTGAACAAGAACGTTGATGGTTTTCTAAAACAGCAACCAGGATCTACTGCGACGACTAAAATCAATCAAACAGATTCTAGTGAAGATATTGTTGAAGAAAACAAAACTGAATACCCAGGGTGCGGTGAAAAGTATAATTCTATAACTAAGAAAGATGTCTGGCTTAAGTGCGTTCGTTGTCCTTATTAGTTTCTTATAGTTGCTCAATTTGTGTGCTAGTTGCTTTGTCTAAAAGAATTACTAAGTGAGTCATAACACTCTGGTATGCAAGTCAACTCACCCACACATACTGGGTGAGATGACTTTTTGCAATATTCAGAATTTTTTTTTGTTATTTTTTGGAGTTCACTTGAATTTTTTGTATTACTCTTATATTTTTATTATATAAAGCTATATCTTAACTTTTTGTTTAATGTTTCCCCTTATAATTGTCTTTTTCTTCAAGCGACGTTATTTTTAATATAAGTAAAATGTGTGTCTTACGACATCTCGTGTAAAACATTGACACGTATGAATAGTATAAACTAAGAAAAATGCCAACAGTTAAATTCTTAATTATTTTTCATGTTTAAACATTAAAAGCAACAGTTCTTTTGTTTTCACAAATATTTAGAAGTTGGTACCTCGTTTATGTCATATTATGAATGTCACAGTCAGTCATCGAAAATTAAAAGTCACTATAACACTCGAGAATCTCGAAAATTTGAAAATAACACATGAAAACTAGCAATAAACGCTTGAAAAAAAATATATTTTTCTTGGAGTTAATAGTACATTATGCAATGAGGCATGTAATGGTTACTATTAAGATACGAGCAATAATACACGATGCGAGTGTCTTAATAGTCGTCATACCAATTGCATACACTATCTTTTCTACTACCCCATAATGTTACATAGACACGTTAATTATAATTGAATACGGCTACTATTGTTAAGAAATAAATTCTCAAATTTGCTAAATTTATGTTTGACTTTTAGGTACAGCACCAGTCGATAAGTGCAATAGACAACGGTGTATTTCTATTGGTTCTAAATTTGTATCGTAATAAAAATTTGTCTTATAAAAAATTTCATTACAGGACAGATTATAAAACTACAATATATATATATATATATATATATATATATATATATATTACAATAGCAAGTAGATGAAAAAATATAATTGTTAAATTCATTTAATTCAAAAACAAGTGATGAATTAAAATTAACGCAAATAGTGGACGATTTCAAATCAATAATAATTTTTGGAAGAGCAATCTAGAAGAATCTCACCGGCAAGGATGTTTTCTTTAGCTTACAAACTTTTTAAATTTAATTCAGTAAAAAAAAATTACTATAAACATTTCATATTTTTAACACACTTTTTTACTTTTAAAATGCTGTATTTTTATTACAATTATTGTATTTTTACTAAGATAAAAATCTGTGGTTCATGTCTAGACTAATTTTTTTAATGTAACAAAGTACTTATAAAATCGTTTTACCATGAATTAAACAAACAGAATAAATTCTAAATTTGGAAGTATTTGCTCGAATGCATTATTATAACTTAATAATTAAGTTTTTGAACTTTTTTACAGTTAACTTTATAAGAAAGTTTTGATGCTTCTTTGCTTAAAGGCAATATTAAAAGCTTTTTGCAATAGGATTAGACGTCTCTTAATTACAAACTTATTATTAAGCTTAATTCTCTTAATAATTTTAATGATTAAAACCTCTTGAGGAATAAAACTTGACATTAATGAATCGGATGCAGAATTTTATCCGTCTGACTAACACTTTTTTTTCTAATTTGTGTTTCATTGTGTTTTTTTCTCAATATACAGGTTGTCCTAATTGCGATGGGCCACTATTGCTATCTCGGTAACTAAAAGAACTACAAGGTTGGTCAAATTAGACAAAATGTTTTTGGCTGTCCAAGCTACATTGGGTTTTTTAAGAAATTGCTCAAAACTATTTTATTTCAAAAGTATAATTTCTACAGAAAATTTATAAAGCAAAAATGTTTGGTTTTTTCATGTTCTTCAAATTAATATTTTAAAGAAAATTTGCCACGTCTAGTTTACAAGATATTATCCTCAACTTACTTTTTTTAAATATGGACCTGTATTTTTTATCCATTTAAAAAAAACTTTTCTTTTTAATTTTAACGATGTATTACATATCCATATTTGTTTGTATTTTAATGGTAAAGCAGGCGATTCGAGTTAAAATAATTTGCAGAATCAGTCATTTCTTATTTCATTTACGGCATTCTGTATTTGTTCCAGCAACTGCTTTCGTTAATAGTCCAATGGGGTTCAAGTCTGGTGATCTTGGTGGCCAGACAATAGGACCTCCGTAGCTATTCCAATTTCCACAAAATAATAAATAAGCCTGTTTTGATTAATTGTGATTGATTTAGTGTTACATGTAGTAATCGTTAAAGGGCTACTAACAGTTCCGTTAGAAAGCATGTTCAGACATAGAAATTACCCAGCTTTTTCCCGACTTCATAGATCACCCTCCTGTATTTATGGAACTGAAAAGTGTAATTAAATTCTGTAATTAGATGAAACACCATGTCTTATTAAATATGTATCATTAATGTTTGCTTGTCTCTTAACGTTATGGGTAATTAGGGTTACACGATTTATGCTTACATTTCATTGTTCGTAGTTTAGGCCAATTATTGTTTGGGTACGGAATGACACCAATTCCGAATTGTCTCGGGATCCAATTGTCCGGAGACAAATTTTTGAGGACCTATTGTCTTATATTTTGTAAAGTTACTTTTTACAGTTAACTTTATAAGAAAGTTTTGATGCTTCTTTGCTTAAAGGCAATATTAAAAGCTTTTTTGCAATAAGATTAGACGTCTCTTAATTACAAACTTATTATTAAGCTTAATTCTCTTCAATAATTTTAATGATTAAAACCTCTTGAGGAATAAAACTTGACATTAATGAATCGAATGCAGAATTTTATCCGTCTGACTAACACTTTTTCTAATTTTTGTTTTCATTGTGTTTTTTTTTCTCAATATACAGGTTGTCCTAATTGCCATGGGCCACTGTTGCTATCTCGGTAACTAAAAGAACTACAAGGTTGGTCGAATGCATTATTATAACTTAATGTTTTTGGTTTTGAACTTTTTACAGTTAACTTTATAAGAAAGTTTTGATGCTTCTTTGCTTAAAGGCAATATTAAAAGCTTTTTGCAATAGGATTAGACGTCTCTTAATTACAAACTTATTATTAAGTTTAATTTTCATAATTTTAATGATTAAAACCTCTTGAGAATAAAATTTGACATTAATGAATCGGATGCAGAATTTTATCCGTCTGACTAACACTTTTTTTTAAATTTGTTTCCATTGTGTTTTTCTCAATACACAAATTGTCAAAACTATTTTATTTCAAAAGTATAATTTCTACAGAAAATTTATAAAGCAAAAATGTTTGGTATTTTCATGTTCTTCAAATTAATATTTTTAAAGAAAATTTACACATCTAGTTTACAAGATATTATCCTCAACTTACTTTTTTAAATATGGACCTGTATTTTTATTCCATTTAAAGAGACTTTTTTAATTTAACGATGTATTACATATCCATATTTGTTTGTATTTTAATGGTAAAAAGTAAAATTTAAGTTTTGGGTTTTTTAAATGAAGAATATTAGAAGTGGCTTGGTTTTTTAGACTAGCACCAATAAAACAATTATTAAATTATTTCCTGGGGTAACCGAACAATTGACGGTTGTCATTTCGACATTAATTAATATTATTACTTGTGAATACTAAGGTGAGTAAGGGTTGGCATATTTAGGTTTTAGTGGTTTTCCTAAACCTTGAACTAAATGTTTTGCCAAGACAAACCAATCCACTATTGCATACGGTTTCGTCACCACACTATACAGGTTTATACTGATCTTCTGGGGCACCATACATAACACTTACATCCCAATACAATATTTGTATAATGTACCATACAAATAAATAAATAAATATAATTTAAGCAATTTTACGCTGTTTATGATTTGTAAATATAAAGGCGCCACAAGAAAAAAAAACGGCCATTTACAAGAAATATATTTTTTTAAATCGTTTTGCTATAATCCATAGCTTCATCAGTTAAAACACATGCTTTGATAGTACATCAATCTTAGTAAATATACTAAACGTCAAAGATAAAAACAAAATATTTTAAAAATACAAACATTTACACATTAACACAGACTACGTAAGTATGTATAAATAAATATAAACATTCTATGAAAGAATATGGAACAGCGTACATCAATTGTAAATGCAGAACATCAATGGTTCTACATGGTGTGTGTGATCACAACTGTAATTCGACATAAATTTTGTTGTAAAAACACCCAGTTTTTTCTATACGATTCACATATCCTAGGTGGTTTGGCTTATGCTGTAGAAGCACAGATCTTAGTTCCTGGTAGATATAATGGTCACTTAAATCGCATTCAAAAAAATCTACAATGTTGCACATGCAGCAACAAGTGCCATGATTGAACGTACCTTTGGAATGTTGAAAAGACAATGCAGGCGGTTAAAATACTTGGAGTTTCATAATACTAGTCTGACACCGTTAGTAATATTAACAGTTTGTATTGAATGGAATGAGAAGATACCTGAAAGTGATCCAATAATCAAAGATGGTGGTGATGTACCAAATTCACAAAACATTTAAATAGAGGTGAATTAATAAACTCTAAGTATTATTAATATATTTGATTATTTTTTGAAACCGTCGATGAGAGTTTCCAGCACATCGTCCAATCGTCTTTTTTCCCTAAGATTTTCTTTATACTACCTTTGATTTTGTTGCATCAGGAATGTTAACATATCTAAAATGTCTGTCGATGCTTTATATTTCGTTGATTTGTTAGGTCTACTTGCACGACTATTTGATCCAGATACAGATGCTGTTTCCTTTTAAATACCTTTTAAATCCCTCTATTAATAAATTTATGGCAGGTGAAGTCAATTCTGTAACTCTTTGTTTTTGAGTTATAGGTTTATGTCTAATACTTTCCACAACTTCTGTATTAGTATCTAAATACAAAAGATACGTTATTTTTGTTAATAAAACCTGTAGCTTACCTCCTTCATTGCAAAAAAGTATTATTGTCTTATAAAACTTTGTCTTTTAAACATTCATGTTCCACCAAGTTTTCTTCATTTAAACTTTCAACTTCGCAGTATCCACACTTGTAACTCATTTTGGATAAGAAAGGTTATGAGGTTTTGAGGTTAAGTTTTGTGTTGCGTGCACCACCTATTTGTTCGGTGCATTGAAATCTTGCTCGAACGACGTAATGAACTAGTTCGAACAATTTTCAAACATCACATGGTGTGTTCGAACGGACTTTAAAAAAGCATTTTTTCTACGATCGTGCAAAAAGTGACTGCTTTTTGCAGCAACTACTGTGCAAAAAGTTTCACTTTAATGGCGCCCGACGACAATGTTATGAAACAGTGGCCTACGACGTCACCAACCACCTGTAAGTCAGTCGAGTGTTTCAGCTTGCCCAGTAAAGTGCTGTATTTTTTATTGTGTTCTTGTCGTTGAAAAGTTTTTGACACCGTACCATTTGATTCGCGTTTACATCTTTAAGGTAAGACTCTTTATTAATCTCTAAGTGTAGGGTACGAAAGTTATTAATAGGTAGTGTAAACATGCTGGATTTTTGTTTAACTAAATGTAAACGTAACCTCAAAATTTGGTCGCGTTTTTGTACACGTGGTAATGCTTAACATGAGACCCGAGGGTATCCCTAATATGAGATCCTCACGAGGGGTCTTATGTTGATCCTATTTTTTCAACCGTTGAAAGCATGTTTACATTGTTTGGTTTTTTTATCTCTAGATGCCTTCTGAAGCTAAACGGAAAAAATGGGACTTAGTTATGTTGGTGCGAGCTGTAAAAGTTGTCAGACAGATTGAAATGGGTTATAAAAAAGCTGCCAAATATTTTGGAGTTCCAAAAGGAACTTTGGAACGTTATGTTAAGGATTCTGTAAAAACTGCCAAATCATTGGTGGAGTTTCCTATGGGACAAAAGCCTGCTTTACCACAAGATATTGGAAACTTGCTTGTAAAGTATTGTGTCGATATGGATTCAAGATATTAGAACAATGGCGTTTTGGCTTGCAATAAAAAATGGTTTAAAGCATCTGTTTTCAACAGAAAAACAATGCGCTGGCATGAAGTGGTTAAGACTATCTCTAAAACGACATCTAACACTCACTATACGAAAACCCCAAGCAACTTTTTTTGCGAAGATTAGAGGATTTAGCTCTGAAAATGTCCAATTGTTCGTTGAAATTTATGATCCTGAGCTAAAAAAAATTAACGGTCAAACTCATAGGTTGTACAACGTTGATGAAACGGGGATAACGATTGTACAACACAAATCAGCAAAGGTCATCTTGTTAAAAGGCAAAAAAAATGTTGGAACCTTAACTTTTGCAGAACGGGGACATCTGATCACGGCTGTAACGTGCATGAATGCAGTAGGCTTTTATGTCTCTTTCTTGATTGTTTGGTTTTGAAAAAATATGCAGTATGCTTTAATGTAGGGGACACCTGCAGGATCGATCTTCGCCTGTCATCCATCTGATGGATTCAGACCGATATTTTACAATGTGGTTCAACTATTTGCTCAAGCACGTGAAACCATCTGAAAGTGATCCAGCACTTTTAGTGCTTGATGGCCACAATTCACATACAAGGAATATTGACGTAATTGACAGAGCCAGAGAAAATCATATGACAATTGTGTGTCTCCCTCCTCATTCAAGTCGCAAAATGCAACCTCTTGATGTTAGTTTCATGTTTCCCCTAAAAACATTTTACGCCCAAGCAATTGAAGATTGGCTGCATTCAAACCCTGGTAAAGTCATTACCAATTTTCAAGTTGGTTAACTGTTTGGTATCACGTATAATAGGGCTGCTACAATAAACAACTCCATTAATGGATTCAAAAAAACAGGGTTGCTTTCTTTGAACAAAAATGCATTTGGCAAGGAAGACTTCCCTAACCATTCTCACGGGGTTGACTCTTTAGAAGAAAATGAAAGTTAAATGAGGCCAAGCACACCACAACCAAGTGGCAGTACCGCCAATGTGAAAGAAGGGCAACCATCAAGTTCCATCCAGCTCTTAGTGACCCGAGAAATAAACTTTGTCTAGGTTACTAAGGAGCGACCCATTAAAGCTAAGTAGGCCTCAAGCCCGTAAGACCTGTATTATTACATCAACGCCTCATAAAAAAGAATTGACTGAACGCAATGATAAGAAAGAGAAAAATATTTGAGAAAATCCTTTTTCCTACTAAGAGAAACAAAGGTGAAGGTAAAGAGAAAGCAAAACTAAAAGGAAAAGGCAAAGGGGTTCTAACAGAAAAAGGAAAATTAAAAAGAAGAGAAATGAAAGTGACGATGACTGCAGTTCATTGGATGACGAAGAAAACATTTCCTTACACGATATCAGTGACAACAATGACGATGAAAATGACGCTGAATGTCTTTTTGGTGGGTGTCTTTATTCACAGGACAAAAGTGGGGAGCAATGGCGACAATGCCGGAGGTGTTGTATGTGGACGCATGAAGACTGTGGGGCGGATGAATAGTTCATTTGTAAGGTGTAAGAAAACGTTAAACGTAAACGAAAAATATTGTAGACCTACTAATTAAACCTTTTCTTTGTATTGTCGACTTTTTGTTTGTTAGTAGGTGCATAAATAAAACATTAAATATAATAATGTTTAAGTATTTAAATTTTACAATTCATTCGATAATTGCAAACATCATAACAGTAATAAAACAGGGGTCTCATATTTGGACCACTTTTTTTAACCCCAATAATATATCACTTTTATAAAAATTTGAAAAATTATAAAATACGAAATTATGTTATGTTTCATTATATGTTCTAGAAAGGTAAATATACGACATAATATAATACCAATTTGTTTTCAATACCTCTTTCAATTACCTAGCATTATATGAAAAACAAAGGGGTCTCATATTCGGCACCACCACTCTACTGTGCTTTATTTCTCCAACGACACTTTTATTGAAATTGCATTAACATTACCTTTACAGATACAGGGTGTATTTTAAAGTCACCGACAAACGAAAACTGAAGATTCTATGATCCAAAAAAAGATAAAAATTGTTATCATTGTTTTTCCGAAAATGCTTCGTAACCGAGATATAAGGTGTTTAAAAATAATTGTTTTGAAATTTTTTGAGATATCCCAGAAATTACAAAAAAAAAGAGATTTGGTACACGTAAATATCTCACTAAGTACAGTTAATGAGAGGGTTTGAGTCAACTGGGTTCATCCAGTGGCTTGATTTTCTGACTTTTTTGAAGAAATATTTTTTTGAGATTCAGCACCTAATTGTGCAAATAAAACCATACTTAGTATTTTTCTATTTAGCACTCTGTTTTTGAGATATTTACATTAACATCAACGACAACACAAATGTTAATGCAAATATCAAACTCTCCTCATTGACTGTATACTTAGTTGGATATTTACGTGTACTAAATCTCAGTTTAATATCTTTTGCAATTTCTGGGATTTCTCAAACAAACTTCAAAACAATTATTTTTAAACACCCTATATCTCAGTTACGAAGCATTTGCGAAAAAGCAATGTTAACAATGTTTGTCTTTTTGGATTCAGTTTTCGTTAGTCGGTGATTTTAAAATACACTCTGTATAGTTGGTTGACATCATACTACTTTACAACATAATATAAATCAAAAGTATAGTATTTTAATAATTTATTCATATCTACTGTTTCGATAAAATCAGCTTATAATAGGTTTCTGTTTAACAGCAGTTTTATAACGATTCGTCATGGACGAAGTGAGAATAATTAAAATGTTGCGACAAACAACAAATATACACGAGATTTTTTATTATTGAATAAAACACATATTGACACATGGTGGTTTAAAATAAAGTATCGTTCTGTCATATTTACAGTTTTTTACGTATCTATGTGAATTCTTGAAACCATTAACCTTACTTGAACATAAATCAAATGTTCAAGATAAATGTTTTCATATTTGTTTGTCAAAAACTTCATTAATCTCTAGCTAAAAGAAGTAGTATCTTATTACACTTTTGATTTAACTCGGTCTGCAATTAGTTACCTTTATGCGGTCGTGGTTTATTAATAAATTTACGTTTCACACTATATCATCTTGTGATTAACTAAAGCATTATTCACTACTGAACTGTAAAAATATTTAAATCATAATTTGTAGAAAATGTTTATAACAATTTGGAACTTATTATCTTAAATAACAAAAATTTTGAATTTATTTCAATTGTTTTATAAATTACTAAAACAAAGTTATGTATGTAAAATAAAGAAATTAAATAAAATTAGTAGTTTTAGAAAAAATACTACGACAAAACAAAATGAAGCTAATAATCGCATAGCCTACTAGCAGTCTACTTGACTTTCTAAGCGTATGAATGCGTCTTGCAGAGATATGATTTTAATTTTTTTTCTGATCGAACTAATAACATTAGCTACAATTTAACAAAGAAAAAAAGAAGTGTTTTCAAATTGTTCGTTTATTGTCAGAATTATTTTGGTTTCGTATTGTTGACAGTTGTTAAAATATTATCATTTATTTGACAGTGCTCGTATGAAAGGAACTTTTCCTGGCATCAGAAATTTGTCCACATTACACAAAAAAACGTCTTTGGAAGCAGACAACCAGCATACGATAGCGGGGCAAAACCCGACCAACCGTTCTCGAGTTATTTCCAATATATACAATTTTTTTGGAAAGTTTGACGCCTTCTGGCACCCTTATGGGAGGAGGAAAAAGGAGAGGCACTACGAATGTCCTTGCAGATTCTGTTTGTCATACTCTCGAATGCTTTGAGGAAGGTCTTTCTGTTCTAAGATTCTCAGACCTTTTCAAAGCATTTGACTTGTTTGGTGCATACCATTTTGATAACGAGAGTTAAAATTAATGTATCATTTTGACAGTTTAAGTTAGACGTTCAATTGAACCTTATTTGGAAAATAGGTTACCTGTGTACTTTTAATAGATGTTATCCAATAAGCTATCTATAAAGAAGGTGTACCACAGGGATCCATACTGGGACCTCTACTTTTTCTCATACATATTAATGACATGACGTCTGTTTAGCCAACTGATGTAAAACGTATATTATATGCCGATTACCTTAATACCTGTTAGCTCTGATTTGCATCATTGCACATAAAGTCTCTAACGATTGCATGATGATGGTTGAGCATTGGTTAGTACTTAAGCTAAATACACGAAAAACGATAATAATGCCTTTCACATACTTAATGAACAAACCAAAAACCAAGAAGTTGTTCGATATCCTTTAATCCCTAGATAGGACGTTGAACTATACTCCCAATAAAAAAATGCGTGTATATTCCAGAATCATGTTGTCATGATTGCTTCCTGATCGGTATGACGCGTCTACAGATGTAATTTTGTAATGTAGCTTGTCCATTCCATCAACGAAATCTTCTATTAGCAGATCCAATATCGTGTACGGTTTTACGAAAAGAAATAAAAAAAATTTTATTCAACATAATTTTTTCTGAAACCTGTTTAATAGTTTTCAAAACAGTAATTTGCTGTACACCCACATTAACACCAACACCTTCTTGAAAACCAAGATCCCCGAAACTTTTTAAAAATATTTGTTACATTTTACTCTCAAAATGACTTCCTAGGAACATATTAGCCATCCGTTCGACGTTATTTGGATTAAAACTAAAGGTCTTGTACTACAATGTAATTATTTATCTAAACTAATTGACTTACCCATTTAATTTTCTATATATTATACGTCCTACGTTCTGTTACGAATCTTTATCGTTGATTATTTAAGATATTTCATTTACAAGCGGGAGAATTAATAAACAGTTTATTTACAAGTTAAACCCTTCAACGGTATTAAATTTATTTTACACATACAGTTACTTTAATTCGTATAAATACACACCAACTATGACACACGTTTTATTTATTTCAACTTAGACGAATACATGGCTTTGAACTGGTCCTAAATTTATGATGACGCTATTTTATATGAAAGATAATATTCTAGAGGATAATTGAATGTTGTCGAATGGAGTTCTTAAAACGTTACAATTTATTTTGAAGACTCCACTAGCGTAACATGCTCCCCTCATAAAACTGTTCTGCCCCAGAACGGCATTCGGGTCTTGGCACCGACAGGATGGACCGTGGCGGTAACGGCAATTCTGTTCATTTTGACAAAGTCTCTGCTAGTAAAAGAAACAGCTCCAGTTCAGACGACATAAACCACATTCGAGCTTAGGCATTGGTATTTTCTTGTTGTTATTGATTTCGGTGTCCTTCTCGAAATCCCATAAAGTGTTTTACAGATCTTTGTAGGTAAGTTTCTGGTAGGACAGTTTTTGAAACTAAGTAGTAGATGGAGTGATTTCCTTCACGCAGCTTCAAATTTGACCCACAGCAGGTTGTTGTCTAGAAATCGTTTCTTCTCGTCAAACATTTTTTTAAAAACAGCCGCAATTCGTCTTGACATGCAGATCTTGAACCACACAATGAGTAAGGGAGTACTCTTCCGGTACATCGAAGAACCTTCCGTATTTTATCATAAATTTATGGAAACCTTCTTCTCATCCTTGGTTTTATGTCTTACTCGTTATTACTCTCGTCTGAATGGGATTGGTGGTCGAATCATTCTTACCAGCGTATACGGTTAGCCGATCACTACTGCTTTCGGTTTTCCACTCGGTGGTTTTTGGAATAGAGTAAATGACGTCATTAAATCTGGCCATAATTTTGTACATACTTTTCCATCCAACATCTTCCGGAGTCCTGCAACTTCCTCTTCAAGTTTACATCCAAATTGTAAACCGCATGGTAACTGTATTTCACGACCAAGCATTACGCAGGCAGGTGTTTAGCCTGTACTCTCGTGAACGGATTATCCATACGCTATCAGAAATCAATGTAAATACCGGTCCCAATCCTTCTGATGTTCGTCGACAACCTTTCCAGATATTTACCCATCGTTTGATTCATCGGTTTTACCATGCCGTCTGACAGGGTTGAAGAGGCATCGTTTTGGTTTTCTTGATTCGTAACAGTTGGCAGACGTTTTAGAATAAGGTTGACTCAAGGTTCCGCTCTTGGTCTGAATCTAATTCCAAGGTAACACCACAACGGCAGAAATACTTATTGACTAACACTTCTGCCACTGTTGCTGCATCTTGGTTTGGTATGGCATATGCGTCTGTCCATTTGGTGAAATAATCCATTGCCACAAAAATGTGTTTGGATCCAACATCACTTTAAGGGAAAAGAACATGCTATGCCTATTGCTACCCCTTTAAACGGGTTTCCGACATTGTACTGCCTCGTAGGTGCTTTCCTCTCCTTTACTGGGCCATTACCTGATGCACACATAACACACTTGCGGCACCACTCCTTAACGTCTTCTTTAGAGTGCACCCAATAGAACCGTTTTCTTATTTTCCCAAGCGTCTTCTTCACGCCAAAGTGTCCTTCAGAAATCCCATCATGCAGGTGTTGCAATACTTTCGACACTCGGCTTTTAATCATTACAAATTGTTGACTTCTTTTGGTACTATTGACACTTTCCAGGGTTTGTTTCAGAAGACCGTCTTCTATTACCAAAGAGTCTCATTAAGCCCGGTACGTTTTCATGTTACTAGTCAAAACACTCACTTCTTTGCAGCTTGGTCTTCAACCTTTTGTTTTCCAGAAGCAGTAGAAATTTGGGGTTTTTTGCCTCAACTGCTCGGACTCCCAACTGTCATCGACCATGCTTTGAACTTTTTCTTGTAATTTTATCGAACAAGGTCTCTTGAATAAGACGTCTACGTTGCGGTAGCTTGTTCCGGCAAGGTGTTCTGTCTCATAATCATATTATTGCAATCGCTAAATTTATCTGGGAACTTGTTCTTTAAGGTTTCCTAATTGTAACAACCATTTTAGGGCAGCATGGTCCGTTTTCAGTAGGAATTCTTGTCCGTATGGGTATTTATAGAAATGTTCAACAGACTTAACGACTGCTATGAGTTCTCTTCTAGTCACGCAGAAGACAAAACTTTACTAAAACACCCGATAACTTTTTTTACTATCTTGAACCTGCGATAGTACTGCTCCTACAGCCACGTTGCTCGCATCGGTGTCTAGCACAAATTTTCTTTTTTTGCGAAGGTAACTGAGAACTGTCGCGGTGACTAGAAACTGCTTAAATTGTTGAAAAGCGTTTACGCAGTTCTGGTCCCATCGTCCTTTTTATGTTAATTTGGTTAATAGTTTTAGGATGTTGGCAAATCCGCAAACAAATCGACGGTAGTACGTGCACAACCCAAGGAAACTCCTTATATTTTGTTTGTCTCTAGGTGTTGACCATTCTTTCACTACTTTGATTTTTTCATGGTCGACCTGCACTCCGTCTTGCGATACGAAGTGTCCTAGATATTTTACTTCTTTCCTAAATATATGGCATAAGACAGTTTTTATCTATCAACCGTTCAAACGTTGCAGGGGCGTTGCACAACCCGAAGGATATGACTGTAAAATACCACAAACCATTTCCAATAGTAAAAGCTGTTTTCTCCCTATCGTTAGGTTCTGCATCCATTTGCCAGTAGCCGCTCTTTAAATTCAACGTTGCAAATTAATTTGAGCCTAACAAGGTATCTAGTGTATCAAAAATTCTGGTCAATTGTCGATAATCAACACAAAATCCAGTTGTACCGTTTTTCTTCTTTACGAGTACCACTGGAAACGCCCACGGGCTACTTGAACATTCAATCGTCCTTTGCTTCTCCATTTCTGTGATGACTCGCTCCGCCTCTTCACGTTTCGCCAAGGGAAGCTTTCTGGGACGAATCGGCTGGGCATCTCTAGTATTTATTTTGTACTTCACAATACCCGTTCTTCTTCTAGATTTACTGTTTAGTGCAAATACGTCGTGGTATTCCTTAATCAAATTTTTTCTTCTTTCAGTTTGTTCTGGTCGAGTATGACAACAGGGCTAATAGTTGTTGTGGACATTTCTTCTTCTGTATACCCTCGGTGTTTTTGCATCCTGCTATTTGAGTTACTAGTGTACACATTTCTACTGTGGTATCTTTCTTAAGAGTTACAGGTTCGGCGTTAATGTTTAAGATTTTTACTGGTACCACGTTCTTAACCCTTACCAGTGACTTGCCAATCAGTAACCGTTTACCTGGGGAGTCAGTTTTAATTGATTCTATAGAGCGTGTATACGTCTGAATAGCTAGTTGCTCGGGGAGACTACTCGCCGCCGTAGGGTACGCGAATTGAACGAATCTGGTAATATCGGCTTCAAATCCTTGCAGGCTCTCAGTAGATTTTTGAAGACAATTCTTAATTTCGCTAGATACACTTGTTGTAAACGTGTGTTTCTGGTTCTACGATGTTTACAGTTTCTTTATTTTGGGAACTTGTTTGGTTCATTTTTTCTTCAAGCAGTTTAATTTTTTCGGCTATTTTCTTGTTCTCTTCTTCTATATCTTCCAATTTCTCTTCCATAGTTGCTTCCATTGATTCCATTTTTTGTTCAATTATTTATTTCACTAATTCTGCATTTTCATATAATTTCTTCCACCTGCACCTGTAAGATAAAACGTCGTATATCACACGTGATCGAAATGCCTAAAGCTCACTCGCATATAATGATGCAATCTATCACTTATTATAATGTACTATTTAAATCGTTGAAGTTTCTAGTACAAAATCTAGACTATGAACATATAACACTGGTCTACAGTGGTTTTGTTGCCCAGGATATAAGATCGATTTTGGATATATTTATGCTCACGATTCATGAAAATATCGATGATTTTGTAAGATTTGCTCTGGTTTATTTAAAAAATTTATTTTTATTTTGCGTTACAAGAATCAGAAAACTTAAAACAAAATAACATATATATCAATAACGTCAGTTATGTTTTGATAAATAAGGGATTTTACATCGAGTAAAAGGAAAGAAAATGTCGAAAACAGGTTATATTTCTATAAAACGCCTTTTAAGAGCTTTTCTTTATAATTTTCCAGCGGACAATCTCTTTTAAGGACCAGCAGTAATCTGCCATCATGTGGCTATCCCATCGACCCTGATACCTTTCTTCCATCACTTTTAGATCCTGGTGGAACCGCTCTCCCTGTTCCTCACTATAATTTCCTAGATTATCCGGAAATTTGTCCAGATGATTGCGGAGATAGTGTAACTTGATACTCATATTTGCTCCAAGAGTCTGAAAGTTTGTCAGCATACTTCGCACAATTTCTTCATAATTTGGTGCTTTATGGTTACCTAGGAAATTTTCAACTACCAACACGAAACTTTTCCAAGCTTCACTTTCCGGAATAGTCATAGCTTTGATAAAATCTGTATCTTTCATCAATTGCCGTATTTGAGGACCATCAAATATTCCACCTTTCAACTTTTCCATACTAAGCTTCGGAAATTTTCTACAAATGTAATTGAAACAATCTCCTTCCTTGTCCAACGCTTTCACAAATTGCTTCATCATTCCTAACTTGATATGTAATGGTGGAAGTATGATTTTGTCTCTGCTTACCAACGGCTCCGTGATTACATTGGCTTTACCGACCGTTAAAGAATTTCTTACAGGCCAAACATCTTGTTTCCAATGAAGTTGCTTTGCTCTACTGTCCCACATGCAAATGAAGCAAGGGTATTTCGTGTATCCACTTTGTTGACCGAGTAAAAAATTAACCATTTTGAAATCCACGCAGATCGACCATTGATGCTCCGAGTAATTAATTTTTCTAAAACTAATTTTATATTTTCGTATTCTTCTTTGAGTTTTGTAGAATGGGCAATCGGAATTGATGCATATTTATTTCCATTGTGCAGTAAGACGCATTTTAAACTTCTTTTACAACTGTCAATAAATAGGCGCCACTCAGTAGGTTTGTATTCCTTTGAGCCCATATCCAGAAGCAGCTTCGCGACATCATTACAGTACACTAGTTCCTCATTTTCACTAAAGTATTGTAGTAACTCACTTTCGCGTGTTCTATATGTGGTAATTGTTACCATCGGTGCTAATAAATTTCTTTCTTTCAATCTTGAAGCTAACAGTTCCGATCCTTTTTTGATAAATTCAGATCACGTATTAAATCACTGAGTTCATTTTGAGAAAATAACTTTGGCGTAGATGTTTCACCCTCCCATTCACTTCCACTGGTAGACTGTACAGATTTCTGTGAATTTGGCAACATCATTGTTTCTGAGGGTATCCGAATTACTTTTGAAACGTATATAGGCCGCTGAAGATTTTCATTGTGTAAAACAGGACATTTTGTAGACTGTAAATCTGGATATTTCCACGTTTGGTTTCGATTAAAACCTTTCGCATCTACTACGCAAAAGTAACAATCATCGAAATGATTTTAGGCTCCATCCAGATCATAGGAATACCAAAATCTAATCCAGCACGTTCTCCTTTCCTCCACAACCGTAAAGACTCAACACAAGACTTACAGACTTTATGAGGAACCCATGCCTTATCTAATTTATCCATTTTAAAACCGAAATATTCGGCATAAGTCTCCTTGACGAAGTCTGTGATATTTCTCTTTCGTTTTTCGTTATATAAACCCCACAAATATAACAAAACAAATCAGTACTATATTTACACTTTCTTCGTGATGAACTCATGTTTTAAAAGACAAGAAAAATATATTAGAATGAAAACAGAAACAAAGTATTGACACACGGCAACTTATACAGATGCACGTCTAAGTACTTCAATATGTCGAATAACTGAGATCAGCTGTTCTGCTGGATATGGGCCTAAGCGCGGGGATCACGTGATATTTGTATGCGCGAAAAAGGTGCGCAGAACCCTAATCATAGCTGGAAAAATTTTTTTTATTGCAATCAAGCCGATAATTGATCAAAATATAAGATATGCAATATAATCATGAAAACAAGAGCACATCCAATAATTTCATGAATAAATTCGTAATCTGGGCACTTGAAAACATCAAAATTTGCTAAGATATCAGGGCAACAAAAATTTTTTTTTGTAGAGCTGTGTAATATGAAATCAATTCGTAATACGTAATAACTATTGTACACTTTTAGTATATTAATTTTTTCCATAATGCGAACAGTAAATTTATCATTATTTACGAACAATGCAAGATTATCGTTTTTCGTAACTAACAATACAACTGACAGATCTAATGCTGGGTATAAAAATTCGACTATAATAATAAATTCTAAACCCAAACAGCAATTAAATATGTTAAATACCAGAATAAAACTGTTTTTATGATTTAAAGTCATAACTCTAATTTAAATTCAAAATAATAATAATATTTACTAGGAAGGGGCGTACATTTGTGTATCATCTACATTGATATTTCGGTCACGTTAAATACACTCTTGCTACTATCATTTAGAAATACAAATATATTCTGCCGGCATTTCATCCCTTCACAAGTCAATCAAAATAACCCCAAGTATCTCGGGGAAGACAAAAATTAATCTTCTATTGTTGAACATTGTTTGTTTTGGAAGTGTACCAAACTTTGAAGCTAAAAAGTGTCAACTGTTAAACTTTTAATAAAGTTCTTACAAATTTTGACTTTCTGTTTAATTTTGGTTTTGTTTGCTTTGTCGTTTAGAAAGTAAAGATCGTTAAATGTATCTGGGTACTTATGAATTGTTTAATCGTTATTACTTTATTTATTAATTTTTTGTTTTTTCTTAAGTTTGCGTGATTTAATGTTATTTGTTATCTATGAGTATAAACTGCATTTACCTTTCTAGTTTTGCGTTGCTCTTACTGTACTTGCGGCAGTGAGATATATTTTTAAATAAACAATTCCACCATATTTTCTTGTATTTAGAGCATTCTTTTCCCAGTATAAATTGCCCTGTAGCCTTCAAATCATGGCAGCTAACTTTGCACATTTTTAATTCAAATTTCTTTCAAACTAAAAACTACAGTTTGTATAATCAAGCAAGAACAATTTTTTCTTGTAGTTTATGAACTCTTTGGAGAAAAAATTAAATGCTATGGCACTAAATTGACGAAGTTATAGAAATTACATCTAACGAAAGTTAAGGTAAAAAAAAGACAGTATACCAAGCAAAAATTAGTACATTATATTGAGATCCCTTTAGAGAAGGAAATGGATACCTAGCAACTTTTGTATAATAGTTCTCACCAACAAAAAAATACTAATAATTTGTAAGTTACTCTTATAGAATATGGCCAGTAATGGCCGCATCATATAGAATTGTTTTAAATAACTTTATTCAAAATTTGACGTTGACATCAATTTGTGATAAAAGTTGACTAAAAAAAGAGTAGTCACATGATACGCATGAAGAAATCAAGAAAACGCAATTTTTGTTGAAAACAATATTTTATGCTTTTAGTGCCCGACATCTGAGGATGACGCATGGTTTTTACAGCGAAATCTAATTATAAAATTAGGAATTAAAAAGAAAAATAGGAGAAATGGTGATGGGGAAAAGAAGAAATAGAAAAAGTGGACAAATACAAATAACATGATGAGGTAGAAAGGAAGAAGAGGGTGAAGGAAATGAGCGGAGATCGAGAGAAGCAGAGATAAAAATGGATGAAATGGAGGAAGTGATCAGAAAAATTAAGAATGGAAAGGCAGGAGGCTGGACGGAACACAGGGAGAGCAGTGGATGTATGTAGGGGGAGAAAATGAAGAGAAGAGGTTGAAAGGGATGATGGAAAAGATATGGAAAGGGGAAGGATTCCTAAAGCAGTGGAGGGAGGGATAGTGTGTCCGATATATAAGGGTGGGAACAAGACAGAGGCAAAAGTTACAGAGCAATCAGCCTATTGAACGTAGGCTATAAGGTGTATGGGGAAATTTTAAGAAGAAGATTAGTCGAGGAAATAGAGGGAAAAGGGTTACTACCAGATTGGCAAGCAAATTTAAAAAAAATAGAGGCACAATCGATAATATTTACATACTAAAGCATGTAGTAAATAGGCAGATTGAGAAGAAGGGAGGTAAAATATGGACAATCTTTATAGACGTAAAGGCGGCGTTTGACAGGGTGGAAAGGGAGTGTTTGTGGGGGTATTTGAAAATGAAAGGGATAAGTGAAAGTTTGGTAGGGGCAATTGAAGAGTGCTATAACGAAACAAGATGCAGAGCGAGAGTCAAGGGAAAGTGGGGGTGGGTTCAGAATACTAAGAGGATTGAGACAAGGATGCCCGATGAGCCCTTGTTTATTCGCAGCATATATAGGGGACATGGAGGAGGAGTTGGAAAAGCAACAAGTGGGAGGGATAGTGGTATGGAAGAAAAAGTTAGAGTGCTAGCGTATGCGGATGACTTAGTGGCAGTGGCGAAGAGCGAGGAAGAAATGAAAGAGACAATAAAAGTAATTAAAAAGTACTTAGAGAAGAAAGGATTGGAGGCGAATGTGGGGAAAACGAAGATCATGGAATTTAAGAAAAAAAAAAAAGAAGGGAGAGAAAAATGAAATGGTGGTGGGGGGAAGAGGAAATAGAAAAAGTGGACAAATACAAATATCTGGGATACGTTATAAGCTATGATAATAAAAATAGAGAACATATAAAAGAACTGGAACAGAAAGGAAATAAGGTAGTCAGAAAAGTATGGGGCATAGGAGAAAGAATTTTGGGAAAGACCTTAAGAAAAGAAGATGGCTGTTTGATAGGATGGTAAGAAGTGTTTTGACATATGGAGCGGAATTATGGGAATGGAAAGAATGGTGGGAGCTGGAAAGAATTTAAGAAAAATATTGGAAATGGACACTAAGATTAGAAAAAGAAACACCGGGATACATAGTGGAGGTGGGGGTCAAGATGGAAAAAATAAGAACACAGACAAGAAGAATAGCAATGAGATATGAGGAGAAAATCAAAAGCATGAGAGAGAAAGAGATATTAAACGAGTGCTAGAAAGAAATAGAAATGCAGAGGGTAAACTATGGAGAAGAGGAAAGGAAATTATATTACGAAAGAGGGGAGTATGCAAGGTAGAAGCAGAGATAGTAAGGAGGGATGTGGACTCGCAAGTGCAAGAAAGAGCGAGAAGAATAAAAGAAGGGAAGTACAATGGAAAATATTGGAAGATAAGGACAGAAGGAAAAACCAGATATTTAATTGAAAAAGTGGATTAAAGAAAAAAAATTATAGCAAGGTTTAGGTAGGGAATGTGGAAAGGAAAACAAATATTGGTTGAAGGACGAGGATAGAATACGTAGGATGTGTGGAGATGGGTAGGAACACATAAGTAAGGAATGTGGAGAACTGAGGGAAGAGGAGAGAGAGAGAAGAGAAACTGCTGGGTGAAAGAGGGGCAGGGATTGAGTGGATGAAAGAGGTAATAAAAGAAGAGAAGCAATGAAGAGAAGAAAAAAAGCATAATCAAGATATAGAATATACATTAAGGAGAAGATGAAGGAAGGATAAAAAGCTAGTTATTTAAAGCAGAAGGAGAGGAAAAGAGGGAAGAATATCAAATTAATTTTATTTAATATAGTATAGTTTGTTTGTGAACAATGGTAGTGTATTAGATTAATTTTATTATGTATGTAGGATCTAAGAAACATAATTCTTTTTATAAAGTTTGCTTTTCTCGAGCCCTTCTAGGTGGAGGTGAATGAAACAACAAACTCAATATGTTGTCAACGCCGACGTTTCGCCCCCTATGCGTAGGGCTTAATCAAGGCTCATAACAAATAATAGTTGGTAGTCTTATTACCATCAATTGATGGAAACGTCACATATGGATTAAAAATAACAATAAAAACAGTCATATATATATATATATATATATATAAATATAAATGATAAGTTTTTCAGACATCTAGTGTCGACTCGTGAAAGCGTTCACGTACGAAAATGTTAACCTTTGCCGACAGATATGAAAGCAGTTACATAGTCGATTCTTTAATAATTATAGCCAACCTAACAGTTGGCAAGTATAAAAATTTCGAATCGCCTGCAGTAAAAAGTACGCAAGAGGTTGTACAATAGCAAACAAACACTGAGAATCACCCGACAGCTGTTTCGTCCTTTTTGGGACTCATTTACTGCAGGCGATTCGAAATTTTATACTTGCCAACTGTTAGGTTGGCTATAATTATTAAAGAATCGACTATGTAACTGCTTTACATATCTGTCGGCAAAGTTGTAACATTTTCGTACGTGAACAAAGCTTTCATGAGTCGACACTAGATGTCGAAAACTTATCATTTAAATATTGTGATCCCTCCAGTAGGGCATATAGTCGACGGCGCGTTTGTACAATAGTGAACTTACACTCGAGTTCTCTCACTCCCGATGAGTCCCAAAAGGACGAAACAGCTGTCGGGTGATTCTCAGTGTTTGTTTGCTATTGTACAACCTCTTGCGTACTTTACTGCAGGCGATTCGAAATTTTTATACTTGCCAACTGTTAGGTTGGCTATAATTATTAAAGAATCGACTATGTAACTGCTTTACATATCTGTCGGCAAAGTTGCTAATATATATATATATATATATATATATATATATATATATATATATATATATATATATTTTCTAAAACGTGCTTAGTGTAATGATTCATTCTACAGTCCTTCTATAAGATAACCCCTGCTGAGACTACCTGCTGTTAGAATTGTAAATGATACCCTTAAGCCCGCTTCACAATGTGCAAACTTTGTTTACAGAAATTGTGGTGTCCAAGTTTTAAATTTCATGAGTGTACCTTGCATTCATATTGATTAGTCAACTGATGAATGTTAATGTAAGTGCTGAGGCCAATTATTGTTCATGATTGTCTGGTCTTTAGAGCTAATTTATGTTTGTGACTTAACGCATGCGTAGCATGCTAGCGTTGTACTCGTAAGTTAATATGATTAATTCGAAGTCGAATGGACAACATAGTAAAAGACCGTTTTTATAGGTCTTGGTGCAAGGAGCATAGATCAGGAGAAGATCGCCTTTGTTTTTATATCGGTGAAAAATTTATAATACGTCAAAATGTATACGTACTTATATTAATAAAAACGTGTCATTAAACACGTTAAGAAGATAGATTTCATCTCTTGAAAAAATCAGTATTTTTGTTTCGTATCCAACATGTTTTTCTCTCAAAAAATGCAGTTATTTTAAAGTACTTCACTATGTCCACATTTTTATGTGAATTTATCGCAGCTTTCAGCATTCAGTACTTTGCCCAAAGTGAAGACGACTTGTATGTTTGTGACTATAAAATACAACATGGTATTAATGCTTAACATGCTCATACAGTGCATGAGTTACCTTTTTAACAAAATATGCCAATAAGACCTCTTCAGTGTTGATAAAACTTCGTATATCACACGTGGTCGAAATTCTATTATAAAGCTCGTGAGAAGTGTAAAAATTCTCACTCGCATATAATGATGCATTTTTTATCACTTATAATATAATATACTATTTTATTAATGAACTTTATAAGAACTGAAATAACAGATAGGTATTATTTGCCAATTGCTGTTGATATTGAAGTTGCTCTGCTTGTTGAAAATTTAAAACACAATTTGATTTCTATTTGTCAAATTGAAAATGTTGGAATGGAGACAATTTTTATAAAAGTAAAAGTAAAATTATAAATGAAGAGAAAATTGTTGTTGAGGTAATGAGTCAAGCAAGCATTGCATTACTAAAAAAACTATGTAAAATTTAAACTTTGGCACAAAAGATTAGGATGTCGAACAATTGTCAAGTACGAATATGATAACTAGAATGCCTGGTTCAAGGACGTCAGACCTTTTAAAAAAAAACAGTATGGAATGGTAGTGGATATTTTATTACATTTGTAGATGTTTTTACACATTTTGTAGATGTTTAAGTATTATAAAACATAAATCAAATGTTTTCGGAACAAACAAAATGATTCAACTTGCAAATTGTTAGATTTCGTTGCGATAACGTTGGTGAATACTCGACAAATAAGTTAAAGAACTTCTGAAACGATTTTGGTATTGATCTAGACTATAGACTATACAATAGGTTACATATTTCAACAAAATGCTGTCTCTGGGCGTATAAACAGTAGGTACGTTAGCGGAAAAACTGGCAGAAGCAGATATTAACGAAGAAAGGAAATTGAAAGAAGTTGTATTACTTGATATATATTTGACAATAATAAGAACAAAACGCCAAAAGACCGAAATTTGAGGATATTTAGTTGTACAGCCTAGGTATACACCTAAACAAAAATGCAGCAAAATCGGTGAAAATTATTATAGTTGGCTAAGCACCAATTTAATATAGGCTCTGGAATAAAAAAAATAAAAATTTTATTAAAAAATAGGTATAACTGAGAAAATGAAAGTAAATTCAAATAAGTTGTTAAATCAAGTTTTACCTAATAATAATCAAATTGAGGAAAAACAAGTTGATCTTGTCAAAACATCAAATAAATTAGATTTAAGCAAATGATGTCATTGAAAACAAAATGATCGTAATAGGAAAAGACTTGATTTTTATGATGATAACATTTTGTGATAGATGCACCACTGATTTCAACAGCATCAAAAAGAAGGAAAGAAAATTTTTACTGTTTTTTGGATTTGGGAAAAGTGTATAAATCATCAAGAAAATTGAACCAGAATTTATAGGGTTACATAAATCTTCTTGCCAAGCACAAACATTCTCAACAATTAAATACAAATTTTATCTCTTTTATTCTTTGGTCTGTGATGAAAACGACTAGCCACTAGATAAGAATGGGCGTGTATGTGCGTAAAAGTACCAAAGGTTTATAATTCAAAAATGGCCACTTTAACCAATAACAAGTAATTATCCAGTCGTAGGTAAAGTTACGATGGAAGTTGACAAACAAAGAACAAAAGAGATAATGTCGATAAGGAAAGCATAATAAATCTTTAATTTCTTAATAAAAACAAAATGGCGTAAATAACCTTCTTATTTAGAATAGGCAATTTATTTTTAAATAACATACGTGTTTAGCCTGAAAAACTAGCGTAAATTGATTTCAGCAGCTAAATGAATTTGAACAATGTGGGTGGGGAGAGACCCATTGTAAAATATTGAAAAAATAAAATATGAAAATTGCGAGGTTTGCTTTAAATCACCAAAATAAATAGCAAATAAATCAAATCAATATCGAGAAGTTTCAAAATATATACAGGGTTTCGCAAACTTCTGATATTGGAGGATAACAAGAAGGAAACTGTATTGAATAAAATCGAATTATTTATATTCCTGTACATTTTCAATCCTGTATATTCGAACATCGCATCTACCGAGCCATTGTAAAATATTGAAAAAATAAAATATGAAAATTGTAGGGTTTGCTTTTGCTTTAAATCACCAAAAATAAATTACAAATAAATAAGATCATTATCGAAAAGTTTCAAAATATATACAGAGTGCGCAAATTTCTGACATTGAAGGATAAGAAGAAAAGAACTGTTTTGAATAAAATCGAATTGTTCATATTCCTGTAGAATTTCAATCCTGTATATTCGAACGTCGCATCTACCAACTTATTGTAAAATATTGAAAAAATAAAATATGAAAATTGCGAGGTTTGCTTTAAATCACCAAAAATAAATAGCAAATAAATCAAATCAATATCAAGAAGTTTCAAAATATATACAGGGTTTTGCAAACTTCTGATATTGGAGGATAACAAGAAGGAAACTGTATTGAATAAAATCGAATTATTTATATTCCTGTACATTTTCAATCCTGTATATTCGAACATCGCATCTACCGAGCCATTGAAAAGTATTGAAAAAATAAAATATGAAAATTGTGGGGTTTGCTTTTTGCTTTAAATCACCAAAAATAAATTACGAATAAATAAGATCATTATCAAGAAGTTTCAAAATATATACAGGGTGCGCAAATTTCTGACATTGAAGAATAAGAAGAAAAGAACTGTATTGAATAAAATCAACTTATTCATATTCCTGTAGAATTTCAATCCTGTATATTCGAACATCGCATCTACCGAGCCATTGTAAAGTATTGAAAAAATAAAATATGAAAATTGTGGGGTTTGCTTTTTTGCTTTAAATCACCAAAAATAAATTACGAATAAATAAGATCATTATCAAGAAGTTTCAAAATATATACAGAGTGCGCAAATTTCTGACATTGAAGGATAAGAAGAAAAGAACTGTTTTGAATAAAATCGAATTGTTCATATTCCTGTAGAATTTCAATCCTGTATATTCGAACGTCGCATCTACCAACTTATTGTAAAATATTGAAAAAATAAAATATGAAAATTGCGAGGTTTGCTTTAAATCACCAAAATTAAATAGCAAATCAATCAAATCAATATCGAGAAGTTTCAAAATATATACAGGGTTTTGCAAACTTCTGATATTGGAGGATAACAAGAAGGAAACTGTATTGAATAAAATCGAAGTATTTATATTCCTGTACATTTTCAATCCTGTATATTCAAACATCGCATCTACCGAGCCATTGTAAAGTATTGAAAAAATAAAATATGAAAATTGTGGGGTTTGCTTTTTGCTTTAAATCACCAAAAATAAATTACGAATAAATAAGATCATTATCAAGAAGTTTCAAAATATATACAGAGTGCGCAAATTTCTGACATTGAAGGATAAGAAGAAAAGAACTGTTTTGAATAAAATCGAATTGTTCATATTCCTGTAGAATTTCAATCCTGTATATTCGAACGTTGCATCTACCAACTTATTGTAAAATATTGAAAAAATAAAATATGAAAATTGCGAGGTTTGCTTTAAATCACCAAAATTAAATAGCAAATAAATCAAATCAATATCGAGAAGTTTCAAAATATATACAGGGTTTTGCAAACTTCTGATATTGAGGATAACAAGAAGGAAACTGTATTGAATAAAATCGAAGTATTTATATTCCTGTACATTTTCAATCCTGTATATTCAAACATCGCATCTACCGAGCCATTGTAAAGTATTGAAAAATAAAATATGAAAATTGTGGGGTTTGCTTTTTGCTTTAAATCACCAAAAATAAATTACGAATAAATAAGATCATTATCAAGAAGTTTCAAAATATATACAGAGTGCGCAAATTTCTGACATTGAAGGATAAGAAGAAAAGAACTGTTTTGAATAAAATCGAATTGTTCATATTCCTGTAGAATTTCAATCCTGTATATTCGAACGTTGCATCTACCAACTTATTGTAAAATATTGAAAAAATAAAATATGAAAATTGCGAGGTTTGCTTTAAATCACCAAAATTAAATAGCAAATAAATCAAATCAATATCGAGAAGTTTCAAAATATATACAGGGTTTTGCAAACTTCTGATATTGGAGGATAACAAGAAGGAAACTGTATTGAATAAAAATCGAAGTATTTATATTCCTGTACATTTTCAATCCTGTATATTCAAACATCGCATCTACCGAGCCATTGTAAAGTATTGAAAAAATAAAATATGAAAATTGTGGGGTTTGCTTTTTTGCTTTAAATCACCAAAAATAAATTACGAATAAATAAGATCATTATCGAAAAGTTTCAAAATATATACAGAGTCGCAAATTTCTGTCATTGGAGGATAAGAAGAAAAGAACTGTTTTGAATAAAATCGAATTATTCATATTCCTGTAGAATTTCAATCCTGTATATTCGAACGTTGCATCTACCGAGCCATTGTAAAGTATTGAAAAATAAAATATGAAAATTGTGGGTTTGCTTTTTGCTTTAAATCACCAAAAATAAATTACGAATAAATAAGATCATTATCAAGAAGTTTCAAAATATATACAGAGTGCGCAAATTTCTGACATTGAAGGATAAGAAGAAAAGAACTGTTTTGAATAAAATCGAATTGTTCATATTCCTGTAGAATTTCAATCCTGTATATTCGAACGTTGCATCTACCAACTTATTGTAAAATATTGAAAAAATAAAATATGAAAATTGCGAGGTTTGCTTTAAATCACCAAAATTAAATAGCAAATAAATCAAATCAATATCGAGAAGTTTCAAAATATATACAGGGTTTTGCAAACTTCTGATATTGGAGGATAACAAGAAGGAAACTGTATTGAATGAAATCGAAGTATTTATATTCCTGTACATTTTCAATCCTGTATATTCAAACATCGCATCTACCGAGCCATTGTAAAGTATTGAAAAAATAAAATATGAAAATTGTGGGTTTGCTTTTTGCTTTAAATCACCAAAAATAAATTACGAATAAATAAGATCATTATCAAGAAGTTTCAAAATATATACAGAGTGCGCAAATTTCTGACATTGAAGGATAAGAAGAAAAGAACTGTTTTGAATAAAATCGAATTGTTCATATTCCTGTAGAATTTCAATCCTGTATATTCGAACGTTGCATTTACCAACTTATTGTAAAATATTGAAAAAATAAAATATGAAAATTGCGAGGTTTGCTTTAAATCACCAAAATTAAATAGCAAATAAATCAAATCAATATCGAGAAGTTTCAAAATATATACAGGGTTTTGCAAACTTCTGATATTGGAGGATAACAAGAAGGAAACTGTATTGAATAAAATCGAAGTATTTATATTCCTGTACATTTTCAATCCTGTATATTCGAACATCGCATCTACCGAGCCATTGTAAAGTATTGAAAAAATAAAATATGAAAATTGTGGGGTTTGCTTTTTGCTTTAAATCACCAAAAATAAATTACGAATAAATAAGATCATTATGAAGAAGTTTCAAAATATATACAGAGTGCGCAAATTTCTGACATTGAAGAATAAGAAGAAAAGAACTGTATTGAATAAAATCAACTTATTCATATTCCTGTAGAATTTCAATCCTGTATATTCGAACATCGCATCTACCGAGCCATTGTAAAAGTATTGAAAAAATAAAATATGAAAATTGTGGGTTTGCTTTTTGCTTTAAATCACCAAAAATAAATTACGAATAAATAAGATCATTATCAAGAAGTTTCAAAATATATACAGAGTGCGCAAATTTCTGACATTGAAGGATAAGAAGAAAAGAACTGTTTTGAATAAAATCGAATTGTTCATATTCCTGTAGAATTTCAATCCTGTATATTCGAACGTCGCATTTACCAACTTATTGTAAAATATTGAAAAATAAAATATGAAAATTGCGAGGTTTGCTTTAAATCACCAAAATTAAATAGCAAATAAATCAAATCAATATCGAGAAGTTTCAAAATATATACAGGGTTTTGCAAACTTCTGATATTGGAGGATAACAAGAAGGAAACTGTATTGAATAAAATCGAAGTATTTATATTCCTGTACATTTTCAATCCTGTATATTCAAACATCGCATCTACCGAGCCATTGTAAAGTATTGAAAAAATAAAATATGAAAATTGTGGGTTTGCTTTTTGCTTTAAATCACCAAAAATAAATTACGAATAAATAAGATCATTATCAAGAAGTTTCAAAATATATACAGAGTGCGCAAATTTCTGACATTGAAGGATAAGAAGAAAAGAACTGTTTTGAATAAAATCGAATTGTTCATATTCCTGTAGAATTTCAATCCTGTATATTCGAACGTTGCATCTACCAACTTATTGTAAAATATTGAAAAAATAAAATATGAAAATTGCGAGGTTTGCTTTAAATCACCAAAATTAAATAGCAAATAAATCAAATCAATATCGAGAAGTTTCAAAATATATACAGGGTTTTGCAAACTTCTGATATTGGAGGATAACAAGAAGGAAACTGTATTGAATGAAATCGAAGTATTTATATTCCTGTACATTTTCAATCCTGTATATTCAAACATCGCATCTACCGAGCCATTGTAAAGTATTGAAAAAATAAAATATGAAAATTGTGGGGTTTGCTTTTTGCTTTAAATCACCAAAAATAAATTACGAATAAATAAGATCATTATGAAGAAGTTTCAAAATATATACAGAGTGCGCAAATTTCTGACATTGAAGGATAAGAAGAAAAGAACTGTTTTGAATAAAATCGAATTGTTCATATTCCTGTAGAATTTCAATCCTGTATATTCGAACGTTGCATCTACCAACTTATTGTAAAATATTGAAAAAATAAAATATGAAAATTGCGAGGTTTGCTTTAAATCACCAAAATTAAATAGCAATAAATCAAATCAATATCGAGAAGTTTCAAAATATCTACAGGGTTTTGCAAACTTCTGATATTGGAGGATAACAAGAAGGAAACTGTATTGAATAAAATCGAAGTATTTATATTCCTGTACATTTTCAATCCTGTATATTCAAACATCGCATCTACCGAGCCATTGTAAAGTATTGAAAAATAAAATATGAAAATTGTGGGGTTTGCTTTTTGCTTTAAATCACCAAAAATAAATTACGAATAAATAAGATCATTATGAAGAAGTTTCAAAATATATACAGAGTGCGCAAATTTCTGACATTGAAGGATAAGAAGAAAAGAACTGTTTTGAATAAAATCGAATTGTTCATATTCCTGTAGAATTTCAATCCTGTATATTCGAACGTTGCATCTACCAACTTATTGTAAAATATTGAAAAAATAAAATATGAAAATTGCGAGGTTTGCTTTAAATCACCAAAATTAAATAGCAAATAAATCAAATCAATATCGAGAAGTTTCAAAATATATACAGGGTTTTGCAAACTTCTGATATTGGAGGATAACAAGAAGGAAACTGTATTGAATAAAATCGAAGTATTTATATTCCTGTACATTTTCAATCCTGTATATTCGAACATCGCATCTACCGAGCCATTGTAAAGTATTGAAAAAATAAAATGTGAAAATTGTGGGGGTTTGCTTTTTGCTTTAAATCACCAAAAAATAAATTACGAATAAATAAGATCATTATGAAGAAGTTTCAAAATATATACAGAGTGCGCAAATTTCTGACATTGAAGAATAAGAAGAAAAGAACTGTATTGAATAAAATCAACTTATTCATATTCCTGTAGAATTTCAATCCTGTATATTCGAACATCGCATCTACCGAGCCATTGTAAAGTATTGAAAAAATAAAATATGAAAATTGTGGGGTTTGCTTTTTGCTTTAAATCACCAAAAATAAATTACGAATAAATAAGATCATTATCAAGAAGTTTCAAAATATATACAGAGTGCGCAAATTTCTGACATTGAAGAATAAGAAAAAAAAAATATTTTTAAATAAAATCAACTTATTCATATTCCTGTAGAATTTCAATCCTGTATATTCGAACATCGAATCTCGGAGCCATTGTAAAGTATTGAAAAAATAAAATATGAAAATTGTGGGGTTTGCTTTTTGCTTTAAATCACCAAAAATAAATTACGAATAAATAAGATCATTATCAAGAAGTTTCAAAATATATACAGTGTGCGCAAATTTCTGACATTGAAGGATAAGAAGAAAAGAACTGTTTTGAATAAAATCGAATTGTTCATATTCCTGTAGAATTTCAATCCTGTATATTCGAACGTTGCATCTACCAACTTATTGTAAAATATTGAAAAATAAAATATGAAAATTGCGAGGTTTGCTTTAAATCACCAAAATTAAATAGCAAATAAATCAAATCAATATCGAGAAGTTTCAAAATATATACAGGGTTTTGCAAACTTCTGATATTGGAGGATAACAAGAAGGAAACTGTATTGAATAAAATCGAAGTAATTTATATTCCTGTACATTTTCAATCCTGTATATTCAAACATCGCATCTACCGAGCCATTGTAAAGTATTGAAAAAAATAAAATATGAAAATTGTGGGGTTTGCTTTTTGCTTTAAATCACCAAAAATAAATTACGAATAAATAAGATCATTATGAAGAAGTTTCAAAATATATACAGAGTGCGCAAATTTCTGACATTGAAGGATAAGAAGAAAAGAACTGTTTTGAATAAAATCGAATTGTTCATATTCCTGTAGAATTTCAATCCTGTATATTCGAACGTTGCATCTACCAACTTATTGTAAAATATTGAAAAATAAAATATGAAAATTGCGAGGTTTGCTTTAAATCACCAAAATTAAATAGCAAATAAATCAAATCAATATCGAGAAGTTTCAAATATATACAGGGTTTGCAAACTTCTGATATTGGAGGATAACAAGAAAGAAACTGTATTGAATAGAATCAGAAGTATTTATATTCCTGTACATTTTCAATCCTGTGTATTCAAACATCGCATCTACCGAGCCATTGTAAAGTATTGAAAAATAAAATATGAAAATTGTGGGGTTTGCTTTTTGCTTTAAATCACCAAAATAAATTTTGAATAAATAAGATCATTATGAAGAAGTTTCAAAATATATACAGAGTGCGCAAATTTCTGACATTGAAGGATAAGAAAAGAAAGAACTGTTTTGAATAAAATCGAATTGTTCATATTCCTGTAGAATTTCAATCCCTGTATATTCGAACGTTGCATCTACCAACTTATTGTAAAATATTTGAAAAAAAAGAAAATGTGAAAATTGCGAGAGTTTGCTTTAAATCACCAAAATTAAATAGCAAATAAATCAAATCAATATCGAAGTTTCAAAATATCTACAGGGTTTTGCAAACTTCTGATGATTGGAGTGATAAGAAGAAGGAAACTGTATTGAATAAAATCCAAAGTATTTATATTCCTGTACATTTTCAAATCATGTATATTCGAACATCGCATCTACCGAGCCATTGTAAGTATTGAGAAAAATAAAATGTGAAAAATTGTGGGGTTTAGCTTTTTGCTTTAAATCACCAAAAATAAATTACGAATAAATAAGATCATTATGAAGAAGAAGTTTCAAAATATATACAGAGTGCACCAAATTTCTGACATTGAAGAAGGAGAAAGAAAAGAACTGTATTGAATAAAATCAACTTATTCATATTTCCTGTAGAATTTCAATCCTGTATATTCAGAACATCGCATCTACCGAGCCATTGTAAAGTATTGAAAAAATATAAATATATGAAAATTGTGGGGTTTGCTTTTGCTTTAAATCACCAAAAATAAATTACGAATAAATAAGATCATTATCAAAAAGAAATTTCAAGAGAAATATATACAGAGTTTCTTAAATTTCTGACATTGAAGAATAAGAAGAAAGAACTGTATTGAATAAAATCAACTTATTCATATTCATAATAGAATTTCCAATCCTGTATATTCGAACATCGCATCTACCGAGCCATTGTAAAGTATTGAAAAAAATAAAATATGAAAATTGTGGGGTTTGCTTTTTTGCTTTAAATCACCAAAAATAAATTACGAATAAATAAAGATCATTATCAAAGAAGTTTCAAAAAATATATACAGTGTGCGCAAAATTTCTGACATTGAAGGATAAAGAAGAAAGAACTGTTTTTGAATAAAATCCGAATTGTTCATATTCCTGTAGAATTTCAATCCTATTATATTCCGAACGTTTGCATCTACCAACTTATTGTAAAATATTGAAAAAATAAAATATGAAAATTGCGAGGGTTTGCTTTAAATCACCAAAATTAAATAGCAAATAAGAAATCAAATCAATATCGAGAAGTTTCAAAATATATACAGGGTTTTGCAAACTTCTGATATTGAAGGATAACAAGAAAGGAAGCCTGTATTGAATGAAATCGAAGTATTTATATTCCTGTACATTTTTCAATCCTGTATATTCAAACATCGCATCTACCGAGCCATTGTAAAGTATTGAGAAAAAATAAAATATGAAAATTGTGGGGTTTTGCTTTTGAGCTTTAAATCACCAAAAATAAATTACAGAATAAATAAGATCAATTATCAAGAAGTTTCAAAATATATACAGAGTGCGCAAATTTCTGACATTAGAAGGATAAGAAGAAAAAGAACTGTTTTGAATAAAAATCGAGGTGTTCATTTTCCTGTAGAATTTCAATCCTGTATATTCGAGACGTTGCATCTACCAACTTATTGTAAAATATTGAAAAAATACAAATAATAAAAATTGCGAGGTTTGCTTTAAATGTAAAATTAAATAACAAATAAATCAAATAATATCGAGAAGTTTCAAAATATACAGGGTTTTGCAAACTTCTGATATTGGAAGGCTAAGAGAAGGAAACATATTGAATAAAAATCCAATTATGTTCCTGTACATTTTCAATCATATTCAAACATCGCATCTGAGCCATTGAAGTATTGAAAAAAACCAAAATATATATGAAAATTGTGAGTTTTCTTTAAATCGCAAAATAAATTACGAATAATAGATCGTACAGAAGAAGTTTTAAATATACAGAGTGCGCAAATTTCTGACATTGAAGGATAAGAAGAAAGAACTGTTTTTGAATAAATCGAATTGTTCATATTCCTGTAGAATTTCAATCCTGTATATTCGAACGTTGCATCTACCAACTTATTGTAAAATATTGAAAAAATAAAATATGAAAATTGCGAGGTTTGCTTTAAATCACCAAATAGCAAATAAATCAAATCAATATCGAGAAGTTTCAAAATATCTACAGGTTTCAACTTCCTGATATTGGAGATAACAGAAACTGTAGTAAAGAATAAAATCGAAATATTTACTCATTTCTGTTTTCAATCCTGTATATTCAACATCGCATCTACCGAGCCATTGTAAAGAGTGAAAAAAATAAAACAGAAAATTGTGGGGTTTGCTTTTTTGCTTTAAATCACCAAAAATAAATTACGAATAAATAAGATCATTATCAAAGAAGTTTAAAATATATACAGTGTGCGCAAATTTCTGACATTGAAGGATGAAAGAAATTTTGAATAAAATCGAATTGTTCATATTCCTGTAGAATTTCAATCCTGTATATTCGAACAATTCACATCTACCAACTTGTGTAAAATATTGAAAAAATAAATATGAAAGTACGGGGTTGCTTCATCCGCAAAATTAAATAACCAAATAAATCAAATCAATATCGAAGTTTCAAGTATATACAGTTTTGAAACTTCTGATATTGGAGGGATATAAGAAACTGTATTGAATAAAGATAGAAATAATTTATATTCCTGTACATTTTCAATCCTGTATATTCAAACATCGCATCTACCGAGCCATTGTAAGTATTGAAAAAATAAAATATGAAAATTGTGGGTTGCTTTTTCTTTAAATCACTTAAAGCAAAATTCCCGAATAAAATAGATCATTTATCAGAAGTTTCAAAAGTATATTCACAGTGTGCGCAAATTTCTGACATTGGAAGGATGAAAGAAAAAGAACTGTTTTGAATAAAAGAATCTAGGGTATTCATATTCCTGCTTGATTTTCAATCCTGTATATTCAGACATTGCATCTATAACTTATTGTAAAATATTGAAAAATAAAATATGAAAATTACTGAGGTTTGCTTCCAAATCACCCAAAATTAATAACAAATAAATCAAATCAATATCGAGAAGTTTCAAAATATATACAGGGTTTTACAAACTTCTGATATTGGAGGGATAATAAGAAGGAAACTGTATTGAATAAAATCAAGTATTTATATTCTATTGCATTTTCTAAATCTGTATGTTAAACATCTGCATCTATTATTTAGTATTGAGAAAAATAAAAGTATAGAAAATTATTTGGGGGTTTTACTTTTTGACTTCAAATCTAAAAATAAATTACGAATAAATAGGAATCATCAAGAAGTTTCAAAATATATATAGTGTGCGCAAATTTCTGACATTGAGAAGGATAAGAAGAAAGAACTTCATTTTGAGACAAAATGGAATTAATTTCATATTCCTGGCAGGGAATTTCAATCCTGTATATTCAGAACGATTCCATCTACCAACTTATTGTAAAATATTGAAGAAAAATAAAATATATGAAAATTACGAGGGTTTGCTTTAAATCACCAAAATTAAATAGCAAATAAATCAAATCAATATCGAGGGTTCAAAATATATACAGGGTTTTGCAGCTTCCTGATATTGAAGATGCTGAAAGGAAACTGTATTGAATAAAATCGAAATCATTTATATTCCTGTACATTTCAATCCTGTATATTCAAACATCGCATCTACCAGTCATTGTAAAGTATTGAAAAATAAAAATATGAAATTATTGGGGTTTTGCTTTTTGCTTTAAATCACCAAGAAGCAAATTACGAATAAGCCAGAATCAGTATGAAAAGTTTCAAAATATATATACAGAGTGCGCAAATTTCTGACATTGAAGGATAAGAAGAAAAGAACTGTTTTGAATAAAATCAGGGCCATTCATATTCCTGTAAATTTCAATCCTGTATATTCAGACGTTGCATCTACCAACTTATTGTAAAATATTGAAAAAATAAAATATGAAAATTGCGAGGTTTTGCTTTAAATCACCAAAATTAAATAACAAATAAATCAAATCAACTCTCGAGAAGTTTCAAAAATATATACAGGGTTTGCAAACTTCTAGTATTGAGAGATAACTAAGAAGGAAACTGTATTGAATAAAATCGAAATATTTATATTCCTGTACATTTCAATCCTGTATATTCAAACATCGCATCTACCGAGCCATTGTAAGTATTGAAAAAACAAATCATGAAAATTGTAGGGGTTTGCTTTTGCTTTAAATCACCAAAATAAATTACGAATAAATAAGATCATTATGAAGAAGTTTCAAAATATACAGAGTGCGCAAATTTCTGACATTGAAGGATAAGAAAGAAAGAACTGTTTTGAATAAAATCGAATTGTTCATATTCTGTAGAATTTCAATCCTGTATATTCGAACGTTGCATCTACCAACTTATTGTAAAATGTGAAAAAATAAAATATGAAAATTGCGAGGTTTGGCACAAATCACCAAAATTAAATAGCAAATAAATCAAATCAATATCGAGAAGTTTCAAAATATCTACAGGAGTTTTAGGCTTCTGATATTGAAGGATAACTCAAGAAGGAAACTGTATTGAATAAAATCGAAGTATTTATATTCCTGTACATTTTCAATCCTGTATATTCGAACATCGCATCTACCGAGCCATTGTAAAGTATTGAAAAAATAAAATGTGAAAATTGTGGGGTTTGCTTTTTATTTAATCACCAAAAATGATACAGAATAAATAGATCATTATGAAGAAGTTTCAAAATATATACAGAAGTGCTTTCCAAAATTTCGACATTGAAGAATAAGAAAGAAAAAAGAAGAACTTGTATTGAATAAAATCAACTTATTCCTTATTCCTGTAGAATTTCAATCCTGTATATTCGAACATCGCATCTACCGAGCCATTGTAAGTATTGAAAAAAATAAAATATGAAAATTGTGGGGTTTGCTTTTTGCTTTAAATCTGCAAAAATAAATTACAATCTAACTATTCGAACATCCCCGCATCTACCGAGCCATTGTAAAGTAATGAAAAAATAAAATATAGAAAAATTGTGGGGTTTGCTTTTTGCTTTAAATGCAAAAATAAATTACGAATAAATAAGATCATTATCAAGAAGTTTCAAAATATATACAGTGTGCGCAAATTTCTGACATTGAAGGATAAGAAGAAAAAGAACTGTTTTGAATAAAATCAATTGTTCATATTCCTGTAGAATTTTCCAATCCTGTATATTCAGACGTTGCATCTACCAACTTATTGTAAAATATTGAAAAAATAAAATATGAAAATTGCGAGTTTGCTTTAAATCACCAAAATTAAATAGCAAATAAATCAAATCAATATCGAGAAGTTTCAAAATATATACAGGGTTTGCAAACTTCTGATATTGGAAGGATAATAAGAAGGAAACTGTATTGAATGAAATCAATGTTATATTCCTGTACATTTTCAATCCTGTCAAACATCGCATCTACCGAGCCATTGTAAAGTATTGAAAAAATATGAAAATTGTGGGGTTTGCTTTTGCTTTAAATCACCAAAATAAATTACGAATAAATAAGATCATTATCAGAAGTTTCAAAATATATACAGAGTGCGCAAATTTCTGACATTGAAGGAGGATAAAGAAGAAAAGAACTGTTTGAATAAAATCAGATTGTTCATTTTCCTGTAATTTCAATCCTGTATATTCAGACGATTGCATCCTACCAACTTATTGTAAAATATTGAAAAAATAAAATATGAAAATTGCGAGGTTTGCTTTAAATCACCAAAATTAAATAGCAAATAAATCAAATCAATATCGAGAAGTTTCAAAATATATACAGGGTTTGCAAACTTCTGATATTGGAGGAGGATAACAAGAAGAAACTGTATTGAATAAATCAGAAGTATTTATATTCTGTACATTTTCAATCCTGTATATTCAAACATCGCATCTACCGAGCCATTGTAAAGTATTGAAAAAATAAAATATGAAAATTGTGGGGTTTTGCTTTTGCTTTAAATCACCAAAATAAATTACGAATAAATAAGATCATTATGAAGAAGTTTCAAAATATATATACAGAGTGCAAATTTCTGACATTGAAGGATAAGAAGAAAAGAACTGTTTTGAATAAAATCGAATTGTTCATATTCCTGTAGAATTTCAATCCTGTATATTCGAACGTTGCATCTACCAACTTATTGTAAAATATTGAAAAAATAAAATATGAAAATTGCGAGTTTTGCTTTAAATCACCAAAATTAAATAGCAAATAAATCAAATCAATATCGAAGTTTCAAAATATATACAGAGGTTTTGCAAACTTCTGATATTGAAGGATAACAAGAAGAAACTGTATTGAATAAAATCAAAATGTTTGCATTCCTGTACATTTTCAATCTGTATATTCAAACATCGCATCTACCGAGCAAAATTGTAAAGTATTGAAAAAAATAAAATATGAAAATTGTGGGGTTTGCTTTTTGCTTTAAATCGCAAAAATAAATTACGAATAAATAAGATCATTATGAAGAAGTTTCAAAATATATACAGAGTGCGCAAATTTCTGACATTGAAGGATAAGAAAGAAAAGAACTTGTTTTGAATAAAATCAGGTGTTTCATATTCCTGTAGAATTTCAATCCTGTATATTCGAACGTTGCATCTACCAACTTATTGCTAAAATATTGAAAAAATAAAATATGAAAATTGCGAGGTTTGCTTTAAATCACCAAAATTAAATAGCAAATAAATCAAATCAATATCGAAGTTTTCAAAATATCTACAGGGTTTACCGACTTCTGATATTGGAAGGATAATAAGAAGAAACTGTATTGAATAAATCAGAAATATTTATATTCCTGTACATTTTCAATCCTGTATATTCGAACATCGCATCTACCGAGCCATTGTAAAGTATTGAAAAATAAAATGTGAAGTGTGGGGTTTTGCTTTTTGCTTTAAATCACCAAAAATAAATTACGAATAAATAAGATCATTATGAAGAAGTTTCAAAATATATACAGAGTGCAAACTTCTGACATTGAAGAATAAGAAGAAAAAGAACTGTATTGAATAAAATCAACTTATTCATATTCCTGTAGAATTTCAATCCTGTATATATTCGAACATCGCATCTACCGAGCCATTGTAAGAAAGTATTAGAAAAAATAAAATATGAAAATTGTGGGGTTTGCTTTTGCTTTAAATCACCAAAAATAAATTACGAATAAGTAAAGATCATTATCAGAAGTTTCAAAATATACAGAGTGCGCAAATTTCGACATTGAAGAATAAGAAGAAAAAGAACTGTATTGAACAAAATACAACTTATTCATTCCTGTAAATTTCAATCTGCTTATATTCATCGCATCTACCGAGCCATTGTAAGTATTGAAAAAATAAAATATGAAAATTGTGGGGTTTGCTTTTTCTTTAAATCACCAAAATAAATTACGAATAAATAAGATCGTATCAAAGTTTCAAAATATGTACAGTGTGCGCAAATTTCTGACATTGAAGGATAAGAAGAAAAAAGAACTGTTTTGAATAAAATCGAATTGTTCATATTCCTGGCAAATTTCAATCCTGTATATTCAGACGTTGCATCACACCAACTTATTGTAAAATATTGAAAAAATAAAATATGAAAATTGCGAGGTTTGCTTTAAATCACCCAAATTAAATAGCAAATAAATCAAATCAATATCGAGAAGTTTAAAATATATACAGGGTTTTGCAAACTTCTGATATTGAAGAGGATGCTAAGAAGGAAACTGTATTGAATAGAAATCAGAAATGATATATTCCTGTACATTTTCCAATCCTGTATATTCAAACATCGCATCTACCGAGCCATTGTAAAGTATTGAAAAAAATAAAATATAAAAGTGAGGGTTTGCTTTTTGCTTTAAATCACCAAAAATAAATTACGAATAAATAAGATCATTATCAAGTTTCAAAATATATACAGAGTGCGCAAATTTCTGACATTGAAGGATAAGAAAGAAAAAGAACTGTTTTGAATAAAATCCAGGTGTTCATTTTCCTGTAGAATTTCAATCCTGTATATTCGAACGTTGCATCTACAACTTGTAAATGTTGAAAAACAAATAAAGTGCAGTTTGCTTTTAAATCACCAAAATTAAATAACAAATAAATCAAATCAATATCGAAGTTTCAAAATATATACAGGGTTTTGCAAACTTCTGATATTGAAGGATAACAAGAAAATATTGAATAAAATCAGAAGTATTTATATTCCTGTACATTTTTCAATCCTGTATATTCAAACATCGCATCTACCGACCATTTAGCAAGTATTGAAAAAATAAAATATGAAAATTGGGGTTTGCTTTTTGCTTTAAATCACCAAAATAAATTACGAATAAATAAGATCATTATGAAGAAGTTTCAAAAATATATACAGTGCGCAAATTTCTGACATTGAAGGATAAAGAAGAAAAGAACTTTGTTTTTGAATAAAATCGAATTGTTCATATTCCTAGCAGAATTTCAATCCTGTATATTCGAACGTTGCATCTATTATTTAAAATATTGAAAAATAAAATATGAAAATTAGAGGTTTGCTTTAAATCACCAAATTAAATAACAAATAAATCAAATCAATATCGAGAAGTTTCAAAATATCTACAGGGTTTTGCAAACTTCTGATGATATTGAAGAGATATAAGAAGGAAACTGTATTGAATAAATCAGAAGTATTTATATTCCTGTACATTTCAATCCTGTATATTCGAACATCACATCTACCGAGCCATTGTAAAGTATTGAAAAAATAAAATATGAAAATTATTAGGTTTGCTTTTTGCTTTAAATCACAAAAATAAATTACGAATAAATAAGATCATTATGAGAAGAAATTTCAAAATATATAACAGAATGCGCAAATTTCTTCATTTAAGAATAAGAAGAAGAAAAGAACTGTATTGAATAAAATTTACTATTCATATTCCTGTAAATTTCAATCCTGTATATTTGAACAATGTGGGTGGGGAGAGACCCATTGTAAAATATTGAAAAAATAAAATATGAAAATTGCGAGGTTTGCTTTAAATCACCAAAAATAAATAGCAAATAAATCAAATCAATATCGAGAAGTTTCAAAATATATACAGGGTTTCGCAAACTTCTGATATTGGAGGATAACAAGAAGGAAACTGTATTGAATAAAATCGAAGTATTTATATTCCTGTACATTTTCAATCCTGTATATTCAAACATCGCATCTACCGAGCCATTGTAAAGTATTGAAAAAATAAAATATGAAAATTGTGGGGTTTGCTTTTTGCTTTAAATCACCAAAAATAAATTACGAATAAATAAGATCATTATCGAAGAAGTTTCAAAATATATACAGAGTGCGCAAATTTCTGACATTGAAGGATAAGAAGAAAAGAACTGTTTTGAATAAAATCGAATTGTTCATATTCCTGTAGAATTTCAATCCTGTATATTCGAACGTCGCATCTACCAACTTATTGTAAAATATTGAAAAATAAAATATGAAAATTGCGAGGTTTGTTTTAAATCACCAAAATTAAATAACAAATAAATCAAATCAATATCGAGAAGTTTCAAAATATATACAGGGTTTCGCAAACTTCTGATATTGGAGGATAACAAGAAGGAAACTGTATTGAATAAAATCGAATTATTTATATTCCTGTACATTTTCAATCCTGTATATTCGAACATCGCATCTACCGAGCCATTGTAAAATATTGAAAAAAAATATAGAATTATTCATATTCCTGTGCGTTTTCAATCCTGTATACTCAAGCATCGCATCTACCAAAAATACGAAAATTGTGGGGTTTTTTTGAACAATATTTGGTTCTCGATCCTTAGTTTGTTGCCTTTTTCTGTTAGAAGTAGATACTTCTTCGCCACCACTACCGGCGACCACCGCTCTCGATTCTCATTTTATTGCTATTATTAACGCGATTAAAGCGTCCTCTTAAAATATATACAGGGTTCGCAAACTTCTGAAATTGAGGATAAAAAGGAGAATTGTTTTGAATAAAATCGAATTATTCATATTCCTTGTTCATTTTAATCCTGTATATTTGAACATCGCATCTACTGAACTATTGTAAAATATAGAAAAAATAAAATATGAAAATTGTGGGGTTTCCTTTAAATCACCTAAAATAAATAACGACTAAATCAAATCAGTATCGAGAAGTTTTATATTAAAATGTTATTTTCATGGTATTAGCTGTGTTTAATGTTAATTACTTTTTATCAAAAACTCCGGACAGTTTTTGGTGCAGTTTTTGGTGTTTTTCTGTTGGTTAAATTAGACGCTGCAGTTAGTGTTCCTTTCCTTTGATCCATTAATACAGAGTGATGCAAAAATGCAAACCATGGAATATCTCACAATGTGTAAATGAATCACTCTATTTGTCTTTTGATGAATTGTTGGTACAATTAATTAGTTTGTGAACAATGTAAATATGATAGGTTGAAGTCAATGAAAAAAATTTTAAGAGAATTAAAAAATTTTGAATTTTTTCATGTTTCTTTAGAAATTTTCTAAAGTGATGTCACACCACTGCTTTAATGATTGGTATTTGAAATAGAAGCCACAAATTCTTTTATTTGTTTTGTTAATGCTACTTTCTTTGCCATATTTTACTATCTACAGAGCCCATTGGCAAAAATTAATTTCATAACCCGTAAAACTCTGTATAACATTCTCTTATCTGCTAATGCTATTGAGTGGCATAATAGAAGTGACATGATAGCAAGCAATATAGGGGTTGGAGAAAAGGGAAAATGGCAACACAGGTAGATCCTGTTAGTCATATACTGGGTGAGGTTTTAAGACGGATAGCTTGATTTCTCCTATGTTTTTAAAGATATCAAGATTATCCAAACGGCGTTGTAAATGGTACATCTGAGCGCAGTTTTAAAAATGTTTTTGTTATATAGGGTTTATCGTTTATACAGGGTGGTTCTGGACTAAATTTTTTTTGAAATATGTATATATTTTTACATATTTAGATAAATAATAATCTAAGCTTTTAAAATGTTTTATTTTTAACATTTAGTTGAACCGTTTAAAAGTAATTTTATTTTTCTTCATAAAATAGGCTTTGCAGGAACTTCTTTAAGAAGTCATAACAAACTTTTCTTTTACACCCATTTGTTGTATAAAATATGTAAAAGATTTTTTAACTTTAACTTTAAAATGATACTTTAAAAACATAGGAGTAATCAAGTTATCCTGTCTTAAAAACTCACCTTGTATATATAAAATGTAGGGGACACTTTTGTTCCTTAATGACGTTGTACCTTGTAACACATAAAATAAATCCTACTGATGCTGCTTTCTAGTAGATGTTTTGACAATTAAGAAGCTCGCCTATTAATGGTAGATGCCTCAGTAAGTTTTGCATTTTTAAGTATTTGAGTGTTTTCTCCTACATTTTTTAAGGTAAGTGTCTGATTATTTGAGCTTTTTTCCGCAATAGTGGTATCTCCACTTCCTGGGAACATAGAAGGTCGTGTAGTTTGAAACATAATTATTTCCATCATGTTTTTAAGTGTTATTTAAAGAAATGATATGTTCTTGCTTTTTATTATGTTTACAAACTTATGTCCCTTTTATAGCATCTGACTTTACAATATGCCAAGAAGTTCCACTCAGGGAAACTTATACAATACTTCAATTGCAATTCTGCCAACACTTGCATGTGCACACAAGAAGAAAGGGTCAGCCGAATTTCATTAAGAAAGTTGTTTAGATGTTAAATAAATATTTTCGAAAGGAGAAGATAGATCTTTGGTCAATTATATATAAAAAATAGCTCGTATTCACTATGTGAGAAAAAAAGAGTGAGGGAGTTAGCATTCAAGTACGCAAAAGCCTCTTAACTTGAAAAGAAACCAAAAAAGATGGTTAAGAGTGGATTTATGGTTTTATGAAAAAGCATGAAAATTAATTGTCCATTTTAAAACCCGAAGCCACAAACTTGGCTTAAGCTTCAAGTTTCATCAAAACCAATTGTGATAAGTTCATGATTAACTTAGAAGGTATTCACCATCGCTTTGGGTCTATTCCACCTGAAAGGATTTGAAATTTAGGTGAGACTAGTTGCACTACGGTCTAAGCACCATCAGCAATCATTGTCACAAAGGGAATCAAGTTATTTTGCAGCATGACGTCTGCAGAGAGAGGTCAAGTTGTGACTGTAATATGTGCTAACGAACAATTCATGAAGTTTATGAGGTTCATAAAACAGGTCAAACCAACTTCAGAAGAACCAGTTCTTCAAATTCTAGATGGTCATACATCTTATTGTAGAATATAGGTAGTAGAAATAACATCAAAAAGTAGTATTAATGTGTTGACTTTCCCTCCCCACACTTTAAGATGTCTGCAGCTACTCGATTTGACAATTTTTGGTTTTTTCGAAACATTTTATAGTCAGGCATTGGAAACTTGGCATTAGAATCATCCTGGTAAAACGTTTGACATTTATAATGTTGCAGAAACCTTTCTATACAACTAATATTTGTAGTGATTTCAGACGCCCGGGAATTTTTTCATTGAATCGAGAGGCTCCGTGACGGTTGAAGAAATATATCTATTTCCTTAGGCCCTCCCTAGCAAACAAACATTTCACGTCTTTGTGAAACTTTTTGACAAGAAAGATATAGTATATTATGTTGGCTGTGTCAGAAGGAGAATTTGAGGTCAACTACTTACGGAAAGGTGTAATCAATTTTTTTGTTATCCCCAGTTACTCACATTGCTACAATGGACAAATCAGATATAGTAGCTGTTCTGCCCTCTCCTACCGAGGAAGCAACAGATCGAACAAAAGGGAAGAAATTTTTCAGATTTTCTTTTCACAAATTTAACGTAAAATAAATTTATTTTTGCAATTTTTAGTAGGTACTAATTAAATTTGTACATATTAAAAAATAATTGTTATTATTTTTGACTTCTACTCTAGTGATCCAAAGTACAACAGTACCTGTTCCAAGGTACACGAGGCATGGGTACATTGTAACCAAATCATCATTTTTTTAATCAATCATTTCAGTTATATAATGCTATCAAAAAGCACAAATACAACTTCTAAGTCATCTCTGGTCGAGTAGATGAATAGGGAGTAATGGTGAAAATAATTAATTCTAGAATTAAAAAAAAAAATTAAAACTAAAAGCGTTTTAAGCTACAACAGTCTTCCCTACTAATTAGACCCATTTAATAGGATTATATATTATAAATATTCTATCTCTTTCTTTTATTTTAGAGGTAAATCCAAAATGTAATTTGTTCTTTTTTTGTTTCACTTTAAAGCTTTTGGAAGTGAATTAATTAAGAATGTTATTGAGTAGGTTATTTTAGTGCTGGTTTCGAAAATTAGCCGACCGATCAATTAAGTAATACATTGTTACAAGAAATCCATTTTTCTATCATCAGGGTCAACGAAATATTAACTTTAACAACGATCTTAAATCACCCGTTAATATAAATTATTCAAACAATTTGTACAATTGTAAACAAAAATCAAAACTCAGTTTAAGTTTCTTATGTGGTTTTTATTGTTATTGAAATTAGATATTAGAAGGGAGATAAAGTATAACTTTCGTGAATCAGTTTTACAATTTAGTATTTTTACATAGTTTGGTTTTCAAAATATTATTTCAATTAAAGTTATGTAAATTTTCTATTGCATTGTTTGATAATGCTGTATTGGTAGGGTTAGTGGTATTATTTAAATTTGTATGCTAATATATTCTTTTATGTAAATATTGCTTTGTTTGCCCAATGTAAAGTTTGTAACAATATGAACAAATACTTTTTGTAAATAAAATCTGATTGTTTTAATATATAATACACCTACCTGTATTATCTTTTAATTATTATTATTATTATTATTGTATCAAATTTATTTTAGAATTTGTTAGAAACGACTTGTTTATTTTGAAATTTGATATTCTTTATTCCTTTTTAATTAATTTTTAGATAGAAGCAATACGATAATTTTTTTACTTTTAATTCAAATTTTGTTTGTAATTCTGGTCACTAAAAAATGCTTGTAATTTATTGAAGTATACGAATCAATAATTATATTACTAACATTCTTATGTTGAAAGTCCTTTTTAGGGACCCTTAGGGGTTGGAGGTTGTGGTTTAAAAATTCAAACTTTTACGTAGAACTGGCCGACGTTTTTCCCCTCAAGCGGGAGTTTTTCAAGGCTAAAATTTTATTTGTATGAAATTACAAGAGTATAAATGTATAAAAATATGCGTACAAAAAGGATTATAAGTAAATACGTCACTTCACAATTTAACAATTGTTTAGTTAACCATTATTTTAATTAAACAACATCCAACCCCGAAGGGTTTCTAAAAAGAACAGTGTTTTTTTTAAATTAAATTAAAAATTAGAGGAAATAACTTACGTTAAATTTTTGATATTTTTATTGGTTCTATTTTTAAAGTATTAGATACAGTGTGGTTTATTATCATTCCAAATGTTTGTAGTTATGTTAATTTGTGGTTTAAAAGTAAAATATCTAGTTTTATTATAAATTTAATAACTTCTAAAAAGTTTAATTTTAATATTTAGAACTTTTAGGTAATCTTTTACACATTAAAAAAATAAAAAACATGTTTTGGCGTTTTTTTTCATATTTCAAGGTTTTTTGATTTATATAACAAGAAATATCTGACACGGTATATTAATAGAAAATTCCGGTGATCTATAAAAACTTTTTTCATTAATTAGAAAAGAAACTCTCTTTAGTTTTGAGCTTTCCCAAATATTTTCTTTGGTGGCCACGTTTACTAAAGCTTACACAAATAAGGAAAAAGTATTAGGTAAAGTGGTGTCTCTATTTTGTTGTCTGACACGTAGCAATTAATTCATGTAATTTCTGTAGCTTTACCAACAATCTCCAAATCCAAAACGTGAGTAATTGCGTTGATGTGTGAACACTGAAAAATATACATTTTCAATGCTGAATATTTTCAGTTTTAATGAGACATGAAATAAATGCTTGCTTTTGTTCGATTTTTGTGTGAAGTCAATACATGGGGTGTAACAGAATGTAAAGTGCAAGAAGAAGGTGTAAATACATGAAAAAGGGCACAGAAAAATAATGTGAACATAATTTAAATCATTTATGCAACGAATAAACACTTTTTACTGCAACTCAAGTTTCATTGGTGGTTTAGGGGTGCAATACAAATCGTTCGCCGGAGGCTTCTACATCCGGAATTTGTAAGCTCAGGCTGTGTCGGTAACCTTGATCGCTGCTCCGGTCCCGGACTCCGTAGTCGGGCAGGGTTGCTTAGCAACCCTCATACGTCTCTCAACGTCCCAGATCGCACCCCTTGTAAAGATGAGCTTACGTAAACTATTCTGGGTTTATAAAAGAGATTTAATTGAATATTACTGAAATATTATTGCGATATTGTTCTAATAACAATTTTTTTAATTGTTAATAGCTTTTGAATTATGGGCAAATTTTATACGTAGGTACCAATCTTTTCCAATAACTGCTGCAAACCTTATCGACCACATTGCCTGATGTTTATAGCAATAGTTTTTTTTATATTGTAATGGTAGAATTCTTTTTATCGTCCATAATTGTTCGAACGAAAATACAATTCCTCTACTATTGTCGCAGACGAAATTTCTAGCTCTCATCCTTAAAATGTCTACTTGATATTGTTGGAATTTTATTATTAACTTTTTATATAGCATACTAACACTCGAGTGTCAGTCACGCCCTTGCTAGAATTTTTTTACAGTCGATCATTTCAGCAACAAAAAACAGAAGTTTGTTTATATTATTTAATGATTGAAATTGGATAAAACAATTAAAATTGCGAATATCATAATTTTCAAATGCTGCTATGAAACAATAACGAACTTCGGTACGTAATTATATCAGCGCAACCCTTTTATCTCGCATGTGCATCCCCATACTCTGACCCTCGTTCCAGTTCTACCCTCTACAGCTCCCGGGATATTGGCATCATATCAAATTTTTAATATGCGTCTGTCGGTTACATTATTAATTTACAACTAATTTTCCTAAGCGATCAAACTCTATACATTTCCACTCGCTAATTTACGAAACCAAAACTTTATGATTCCAAAAATTATGTGCAAGAGACACATTAGCCTAAATAACTGCTTTAGCAACATCAAAGATTGAATTTTAAACATCTTCGGATTAACATTGAAATTCAAATTTGCAATGTAAACTTTATGCGCATGTAGGAGTAGTCTGATTAGTATTCTGAGAGGGAGTTCACATAAAGGGGTGTAGTAAACCCTGAGGAACAAGAATTCCCGTGACGTGATACGTTTATTTGTTCTATCACAAGTACTTTCAAAAACACTTTCGATCTCTCACTAAATACTCGTAATGTTTAAATTGTTTTATTCCTTGCTGTAAGTTTCAATATCAATCAAGAAACCAAGCCAATCAATGTTATGCTAAAAATTCATTGTCAGATTCTTTTCCATTTTACTTACTTCAAATAAGTGGTACAGTCTTTTGTTTTGAATAATACCATTCTTTGGTCAGTAATATCTCAGTTGGATGTAATGATTTTTACATAAACATGACGATTTGGGCAGCCATCTTCCAAATGTTTACTTGTATGCTTATCAAGTTTCCTCCTGGCCCAAAACCATAGTATGCTCACCAAATTAATTGTTCATGTATGCAAAATCTTTAGAATCACGTTAATAAGTGACAAACTGTCACTAGCTTTTTAAAAATGAATATCAGCTACGTGCAAACTTTTTGTGAAATTTATGGTTAAACAATTCTTCAATACGTGGCTTTTCTGCAATTGCAATCGACATGGTGTCGTATTCTTTATTACTATGTAAACTTTAATGAAATTTGTGCCATGCTTATATTTTAATCATATGCAACAATAGTCTCCAAACATTTTCAATAATTGATTGAAGTTAAATCATTAAGACTTTCTTAAAACGATGTTTCATTCAACCTGGTGCGTACCTCTTGGCGTCTACGAGACACTAAATGATCTATCATAAAAAAATTTGCGATATAAAGCAACATTTACAGCAATAAACTAACATACAGGGTGTTTTAAAATTCAGTACAAATATTTTAATGGAGTATTTTTGAGATGAAAATATGATTTTATTTTCCTATAAACATGTGTCCTAAAATACATCCTCTTTGGGTTACAGCCATCTTATATGCGGAGAAGAATGGAGGGCTGTGTTGTAGCTGGCGGAGGACATTTCCAGCACTTGTTATAAAAACATCAATTTCTTTGTTTTTAATTAAATTAAAAAAAATTAAAACCAATTTAGTTTTACAATAACTCTTGTTCCTCTAAGAACGATTATCTCGAAAACGGTTAATTGTATGAAATGTTTAAAACCGAAATCTTAGATTTGTGGATGTCCAAACATTTTTTAAAATTCATAAACCGAAACATGAAATATTTTCCTTTAAATGTGCCTACTCTCTTCCTCTCCTCTTTAAATTTATTGTTATGTCCTTTTAGAGATAAGAAACAATAGAACGTTCAAATCAGCAGTGGATTGCAAATTTTAAAGAAATTTAATAAATAATTGCATTCAGAATTTTAAAAAATCTATTTTTCTAAAGAAAATTAAGATGGCTGTGGCTCGAAGAGGATGTATTTTAGAACACATGTTTATAGGGAAAAAAGTCTTATTTCCATCTCAAAAATACGCCATTAAAATATTTGTACTAAATTTTGAAACACCCTGTATAATGAAAAAATAGGCAGTCAGTAGTCAACAAACTAACCTCAACTACCCTGACCTTAAAAAAATTCCAGACACTCTCAAGTTGTTGTTGAGGTGCAAGAAAAACCATAAAATATCTTAAATTGTGTTTAACTGAAGAACGTCACCTTAGCAATGATACTTTACAAACACAATGGAATCAACATACAAAGAAGTTAAAGAAAATCTGATGTTACCACAACGAGCTCCTAAAACCTCCCTGTAACCATGTATTTGAACTCGTTCTTCAGGCAACGCCACTCGTAAGTCATGTAACGTCTTCGGTTGGAGTTGGCGACGTCTCATCCTTCTACCAAAAATATCCCAGACAAATTCTTTTGGATTTAAGCCCGGACTATTAGCTGGCCACCGAAGAAGCCATATACCAACTTGTTCCAAGTATTGTAGGACAACCCTCGCAATGTGCAGACGCGCATTATTATCCATAAAAAAAATCTTGTCGATGAATGACGTGTAGGGAACGACATAATGTTTTATACAATTGAGAATTATCATTACAGTGCTTTTATTAAATCCAGTTCTAGAAGACATAAGCATTGACTGTACCGTTTTTCTGGTTTTTACCACCGTTTTGGAATCTACTACTAAATCTGCAAAGAACTTCATTCCTTTTCACTCCAATTTACATATTATTGTGCAAACACCAGCTGTGTGCTCTTCGATGTACTACCTGTAGCTGGTCTTTTAGCAGACAAACCTGCGTCCTTGAGTCAACTCTAGACTATTGGGGCCAAAATCATTACTCCACTACCACCAGCTAATCGTGCAGTAAGGTTAGTTGATGGCAATTCCCTATCTCGCAGAACAGAATGACGAAGAAAACGGTTATTTCGATTAGTTGTTGATATCTGATAGCAGATCAGATCCTTCTCATGAATCCATGTGTTTCACGAAACTCCGAGAGTGCGTTTGGTTTAGTACTTCGCAGTATATTAAGGTGTTGTGCAATATACCGCTCACTTCATTCGTCCTTGTTTAAAACAATAATTTGAGCAACAATTACAGGTTGCATGGTACACATATACAAGTCAAACATACCTACATTCTTCTGTCGAGTAGTGCTTAAAAAACACATAATAAAACATAAGTTAAATTGTAAGTTGCATCACATAGTGTGTTACGGTTCAAATTGCTCGAACTCGAACGTAGGTCGCAAGCCTTCTGAGTAACGGTTGTCGTGAATTGCATGTTACAACGAAAATTGAATTTTGGATCCGTTATTTCACAAAATCTATCAAGACGACAAGCGGACATAGTGTGATTTTCCTTCTATTGGGCGTTTCCGGCGTGCTTTGTGAAGCTAAAAGTTTACACGGAAAGTGTTAATGTGGCTTCAATAATTTCAAGTTAAGTTGGCGTGTAAATATAAATCCGACCGCATTCGCCGTAAGTTGCTTTTTTTTTAATTTTTTTTGTTGTCTCGTGGTTGTGTTAATTATAATTACAACGTATGCTTTAGCACGTGTTTTGACCTCATATTCTACTGGTGTATTACCATCGGCATAATTCCTGGGAGTTGGAACGATGAGTTAAGAATGCTTCGACTACCACGGTGTCGCCTACATCGAAATTGCCAACGGCCAATGAACTCAACCGGGTGAAAGTCATTCACGCTACGTGCATACTACTTCGAGGGAGCATTTTTGTTTTTCCAGCTTTGTCGTCAAGTTCTCCTAAGGGAAATCCTGTGGCTACCGATCTTCTAATAGCTGTAAACTGCTGTCGTTAGCAAGCACCTTCCTTATCGGAACTGCAGGTCTTAGTACACAATTAAGTTTATTGTTTAAGGAACTTATTCATTTTGCATGCGTATGAAGCTCACGTACATACATGTGACATTACACGGTTTGAATTCCTAGTATATAAACAAATTTTTATTTGGGGTAGACTCCATCCATCGACGTTCGGTTTTGTTTCCACTAGCTCCATAAGAGCTTGGGCGCCTTAGATAAAGTGGGTGAAGCTAAAACAAAAAGCCTTTTGGGTTGGCGGGAGCTACTTACCGTGCTAGTCCGAGTTTAAGTTTAGTGTTTAAGTCACCGTGTGTAAGTGACGTGTGTATGTCGACTTTCCTTAATCACCATTCTTCAATTGGAACGCTAACTTTATTTGGGGTGTAACAAACAAAAACTTAACTGAATTTAGACATATTTAATTGCGAGCTTTAATTAATTTGTTGTTACTAACGCTCCTAAGTCTTATGCGACAGAATCTCTTACTTCTCACATATTCTCTTAGTATTTTAAGTTGTATTTGTCTATTTGTTTCTCTGATTTGTGTTTGTTTTAGCGTATTAGACCTTAAGTAAAACCTATTGAATTCCCATTGGTCGGTTTTATTTTTTTCTATTACTCAACAGGTGGAGCCTTGTTAGGCAGCAGTTTATTTCTTTCAGTTTTCTTAAGGACCTCTCCAACTCACCGACTAAACCGGACACTGCTGTGCTAACTCTTACAAATACGGGATCTTTCATAAATTTAATGCGCTATTTCTTTTTTTTTTCTAGGTTGTATCGCTAGAGCCGTCACTTTCTTTTATTTTTATTTGTGAACCACAACTGTTACAAGTGTGTAAAAACGCTTTAACGCTGATTATATCACAAAACAATTTTAATACTTTTAATTTTTTTTTAAATTTAAATAATTGTTGCGATGTCAGAAATTTTTTATACGTCATTTTCCTTATCTCCAAAATAATAAAAAGCAAAAATATAATATTTGTAAAAATATCTTATTCTAGTAATTGTAATTTTCTTTGGACTGATTTTGTTCAAAATGTATTTCAAGTTCATATTTCATTTGCAAAAACTCATTTGTTCCTCCATTCTGTGAAACTCGTTCGTTAATAAAACATACGGTAAAATATATGAACGCATGAATAAATGTTAGACTGAAAACGTTGTATTTGTGTGTCGTATAGTACCTTTAAATCATCATTGAACTGTTAATAGTTAATTCATAACGTTTCCTAAGTATTTTCAGCGAATCTGAATGGTGATTTTTTTATTTTAGAAACATATTTTAATCGATTTTATTGTACATTACAGTTACTGGATAATGTTGTGAATTCTTCGCATATGAATTGCCGAAATTCAAACGTAACACATTCAAAGTCGAAAGTTTCTAGAACTTTGAATTAAAGTAAATTTTGTAACTGTTTTCTTTTATTAATCAAATTTTAATTCTTATATCGTTACGATAAATAAATCGCCAAAGTTGATTTCTTTGTTCTTAGATGACATTGTTGTTGATGTAGACAATTATACTCAAGGGCAAAATACTCACTTGCGAACTACATCTTAATATTTGCAATAACGAATAAATGGAGATTATGCTTAAATTAATTGAATTTTTACTAAAACATTGAGGCGTCAATAATTTAGACATATTTAATTGCGAACTTTAATTAATTTGTTGTTACTAACGCCCCTAAGTCTTATGCGACAGAATCTCTTACTTCTCACATATTCTCTTAGTATTTTAAGTTGTATTTGCTATATTTACATGTGTATTTGTTTCTCTGAGTTGTGTTTGTTTTAGCGTATTAGACCTGAAGTAAAACCTATTGAATTCCTATTGGTCGGTTTTATTTTTACCCAACAGGTGGAGCCTTGTTAGGCAGCAGTTTATTTAGTTTCCTTAGGGACCTCCCCAACTCACCGACTAAACCGGACACTCCTGTGCTAACTCTTACAAATACGGGATCTTCCATAAATTTAATGTGCCATTTCTTTTTTTTTCTTGGTTGTATCGCTAGAGCCGTCACTTTCTTTTATTTTTATTTGTGAACCACAACTGTTACAAGTCTGTAAAAACGCTTTAACCCTGATTTTATCACAAAACAATTTCAATATTTTTAATTTTTTTTTAATTGAAATAATTGTTGCGATGTCAGAAATTTTGAGTGCACTGTATTAATATAACTGAGTTGTTTTTCTTCATCCCACCTCCACCTAGAAAGACTCAAATACATTTATCAATAAACAAATTTTCAAGGAAACTTACCTGTATTACTTTCTTGCCTTAAAATAATTACTGAAGTCAATATTCGTAAATATTTAATTTACGTTTTATTTTCCTATTTTAATGTTAAAGAAGTCGTTCATAATTTCCAATATTTAATTACAACTCAGTAATTACGTTATCAAACGTTTTTATCTAATTTATCACGTGTAATCAAATTAAATTTTTATCGGTTTTTCAATGCACAGTATCGTAAAATTTCTGAATATTTTTTACACTGTAGTACTGTATTTCAGAATTCGAAGAAGGAAAAACCGTACTAATTATCAAAAAAATAAAATATAATTATTTTAAGAAAACTCCTCTTTGAAAACACTCGATAAACATTAAAACATAATATGCCTAATGTGAACTATTTTACGCTTTGGTTTGCCCAATTGACGATTAGGGTCCCTTAGAAATAAATTTAAAAGGATGGTTTAACGGTTCTTTTTTATCTACACTACATATTAAAATTATAACATGAACAGTATATCAAAACAAAATAACTTTAAACGGTAACAACACAACAGTTTAAATGATAACAAAAACGCAGAAACAAATTAAAAAAATGAAATTGTGGTTGATAGGTTATGGGTCAAAATCATGCTTTACAGAAAAGAGGAGTCGAAATTCGCTCTTTTTTGAGTTTGATGAGTTGCAACAGAAGCGGTTTTGTGCTGGTTAGCTCGTTCCCTCTGTTTTATGTTCCCACGATTCTAGACAAATAAAAATACCGGTCACTTAAAATTTTATTATCTGTTCGTTCTAAAACAACCTTAGTGAAATATATTTTTCTCAACTTCATGAGATTTAAAAATATTTGTACAAATCTGCCAATAGGAAGCTGCACTAAAAGGAAAGCGTAGCTAGCTAGTAACCATAACAAGACGTAATCTGGGAAGGAGGGATTAAGCACAACACTTTTAAATTAAAATTTCATTGTTTGTTTAAATTGTTCTTGTCGATAGATAAACAAAACAAGTTTTTTCAAAAAAATTTGATACACGTAAGTTTTTGAATTTTTATTTATTTTTAGAAAAAATCCTACTTTTTAAATCATACATATCTTTTAACTATTGTTTTAGGTAGGGATTGTAATAATGTCTTTTCTTTTTTAAATTATGGCATTCCCTTTTGTGTAAAAATGTTTTACATGGCGAGATATTACAACATGAACTTAAGCAACGCTTCTAATAGTTTATTGGTAGTGTAATTTGTACTTTAAGCTTTACTATATAGGTCCCGTAAACAGCCTTGCAAAATGCGGAACGATGAACTTTTTTCAGATAAGCAAGCGCATGTAGTATAAACATATAAATATGTTATACAGCTCGATAGTAAGATGGTGGGTTACAATCAATGCAATAGTAAATATAGTATAGTCTTTGTATCCAGAAAATAAATCAACATTTATCTTTCTATCGTTTTCTAAACAATGGCCGTAATATTTATGACACGCGCTTTGACCGTTGTCACCAAAAAAGAGGAGTGCGTATTCCGTTTTGTTTCTTCGCCAACGACTCCCAAATTTAATCGCTTTTGGGCAATAGATAACTTACCAAAACCGTTTCATTACTTCATCGACCAACAGACAACCTGCTAAAATGAAATACTGCAATTGCTGCAACATCTACGAAATAATTGCTGGAACATTTAGAAACATAACAACCGCGGCAATCGATTAAGGTTTCTACTTGATCGTACTTAACGAGTACATCACTACTTCTACTTACGCTTTGTTACACACACCTCGCGAAACTTAACATGCACAATTTTAACGTTTTGCAAAAAAAGTGCAGTTAAAGTAATGACAGGATCGACAAGGCAGTGACAATAATCACCACGAACGGCTGTACTCGCAGCATCGACAACAATCATTACAATACACCATTGTCTGCTACACCGAAAACGATCAACAACCACACTATCAAGCAAGACAATTTATTACTAAAGACTTCCAATAGACAATACACCAAAGTTGATTCACAACTACATTGCCCAACAAACAATCCGCCAAAATAATAAAAAAAAAAACATCCACGTAAACTACCGCCGCAACAACCAGAAACACATCAACCGCTGCAACCGATTAACGTTTCCATTTGTCCCTACTAACGAGCTCATTGAGGCTTCAAAAGATCAAAACGCACCTACGTCTCTTTATAACACAACGAAGGTCACACAAGTATTCGACGTTGAACTGTGGGGGAGCTCACCAGCACATCACGAAGCTTGCGACAAGTTGGAGCAATAAGCTCACTCATTTGTTTTCAAGAAAGTGTCGGCCTTAAGTTTTTCGTCATCATTGTTTTCGTATTCGGATGGCCTTACCTTATCACAATCATCAAAACTAAGACAATGTTTGCTCTATTTTCAAAGACTGAATCGTACAACAACGCATCAGACCACACAATCATCCAAAATTTTAAATATTGAAAAAAAGTCTTCTGATTCAATCCAATAAAAAATATGAATTTATTTATAAAGTTAAACAATCATTCAATTCTATGTACTACAACCCTATAGGCGACTGCATCGTGTTGAATTATTCACATTTGGTCCGGGGGTAGTTGTGGCGACATACATTTCGACATAATTGAAGCGTTTCAAATAACTTAGTATTATTATCATTTTATATTGTAGTCTAAGGATTTTATATCTAGGTCGCGTAAACGATCTTGCACAACTTAAACCGATGAACTTATAAAACAAAAATTTCATATAGTTCCAGAGTTTTATACAGTCCGTGTGTCATCGTTGAATTGAACACAGCAAATAAATAACCTCAATTTTCTTATCTCCAAAATAAAACTCTAAAAAGCAAAAATATAAAATTTTTGAAAATATCTTATTCTAGAAATTGTAATTTTCTTTTGACCGATTTTGTTCAAAATGTATTTCAAGTTCATATTTCATTTGCAAAAACTCATTTGTTCCTCCATTCTGTGAAACTCGTCCGTTAATAAAACATACGGTAAAATATATGAACGCATGAATTATTGTTAGACTGAAAACGTTGTATTTGTGTGTCGTATAGTACCTTTCAATCATCATTGAACTGTTAATAGTTAATTCATAACGTTTCCTAAGTATTTTCAGCAAATCTGATTGGTGATTTTTTTATTTTAGAAAAATATTTTAATCGATTTTATTGTACATTACAGTTACTGGATAATGTTGTAAATTCTTCGCAAATGAAATTCAAACGTAACACATTCATAGTGGAAAGTTTCTAGACCTTTGAATAAAAGTAAATTTTGTAACTGTTTTCATTTATTAATCAAATTTTAATTCTTAAACCGTTACGATAAATGAATCGCCAAAGTTGATTTCTTTGTTCTTAGATGACATTGTTGTTGATGTAGACAATTATACTCAAGGGCAAAATACTCACTTGCGAACTACATCTTAATATTTGCAATAACGAATAAATGGAGATTATGCTTAAGTTAATTGAATTTTTACTAAAACATTGAGGCGTCAATAATTCTCGGAGCGAAGTCGAGAAATCAAATTTACACAAACACAAAGTTTTTTAATATGCTCAACGAAGAATTTTGCAAGAGCAGACAGTGTTAAAATTAAATATGCTAATTTGAATTTCTATTTGGGCCACGCTTTGGTAGACAAAAGTTCAATCCCAGTCATGTCTGCCAATTCTATAGCTATCGAGACTAGCAAATTTTCTAATTTTCTTTATAGACGATACTCTCGAAAAAGATATTTTTCACTTTCCTACTCATAAACAAAAAAATTGTCCTTTGATCTTAGAACCTTAGCAAGTAGCACAATTAAACTTTACCTGTAGTAGCTTAAGTGCATAAAATTGCACTTTATAGTCGACCAAAGTAAATAACGTTAGTGTAACGATCAGCCTCTGTTGACTGAAGCAGACTGTATGTATGTTGACGTCACTATTCTGGAGAGTTGCCATAGAAACCGTCAAGGGATGCATCGGTTCGTTTCTTTCCTTTGCTATCTTTCTCTCTGTTCTTCCTGTAATTTATTTTAGCAATCCATCTTCTTTGCCCTTATTATTCAATAATGCATTTTGTCTTTCTTCATTCTTTCTTGTTAATTTATAATTCGAGTTTAAAAAAAAATGTGGCTACTTTTCCGTAGATAGTAATTTTGTCTTTGAAAATTTTCAATTAGCAGATATTTTTCATATAATAATTAAAAACTAAAATGAAATAAGGAATATTGTGTTAAGTTGTAAACAAGGCGAATAGATAAAAATCATGCAGTACAGAAGAAAAAGGAACAATTAGCGTTCTATGCGATAATTAGCAGATTAATTTTAATAGTCACTTCAACTGCTTCATAAGATTAAATATACCTACCGATATGACAGTGTGTCTAAGTCAATATCTGTATTAAAGGTATTTAAGAACAAGGGCGTAGTCGTCTGCCTCGCATTTGATTGTTATATTGATCTCGTCGTTGCTAAGGGACTTACAGCATCACCATCATATAGTACCAGCCAGGATGTATTAATGCTGTTTTTTATACGTCGTTTGTCAATAATCGCCTTAATTTTATTGAATTCGAATGTCTACCAAAAATAAATTAATCCTTAGATAGGTACTTTAATGAGTAAATTATACACTCTAGAAAGTAAGAACATGAAATCACAAATATTGGGAAAATAATGTAACAAAACTATTTTGGTAAATTGATATAAATACTATTCAGAAGTAGACTTTAAAATTGTCCATTAGCGATTGCTATAGTCAATTTCCTAAAAAAAAATTCACTAAGACTACTAACTGGTAGATGTCGCCAATGTCAGCAAAACATTAACTTTTTCTAACGGATAAAATCTAACGTAGGTTTATGTAAGTGATAGTAATTAATAATTGTTTTTAAAAAATAAATAGTTGCAATAGTCCACTTTAGTGAGGAAATAAATAATTACTACTTCTAGTGTATCTAATAAGGAGATAATCATAATACTAAGCAATTTAATTGACAATATATAATTAATGACAAAAATTTGTTTATTATAGTAATTTGGTTTTCTATATTTATTTTTCAATTTATTGATTGCGTAGTAATTTGTGAATCATTAAGATTAATTTCGCTCCCAGTACCTATTTATGATGACTCATTTAATATTATGTACTGCTAAAGTCATCTTTCCATAAAATTACTGTCTGATTTCGGTTTCGTTCTGTACTATAATTTCTGTTTCAGTGGAGCTGGTTCTTAATTGTTCTGGTTAGAATATTATGTCGAATGAATTATTTTAAAGTTGTTATGTGCCTTGTTCTAATTTGCATGACAGTTTGTTGAGAGATAGTTACTAAGAATTTATTGTGTAAGGTTATATAAATTTATACCAAAGTAGCACACACCATTATAATATATAAAATATTTTAAGAAACTATTTGTAAAAACTTTAACTAGATATATGTTTGATATGTTTTAAAACTTAACATCGATTATACAGGGTATGAGAAAAAAAATTTTTCTTTTTCACTTCAAGGATCATCTTCCTCGTCATTGTTGTATGTATGACATTTATTATGTCTTACTAATTTCGTTGTAGAGATGTATTCATTTATGGATGTTTTGTTACTTTCAACATTTTCAAGCTAATTCTTTGTGCGTCATACCGATCATGTTCCATGTCAATGCAAATCGTACCTTTTTTTATATTACCTACCTCAGCAATTACTTCGTTTCGAATTGTTGCATACCTTTTTGTGTGCTAATTATTTTCACAAATGTGGTTTTTTTGTTTGTAGGCTGCTAACCTCGCCATCAAACCCTCCTCCTTTACTCATATTGACATCATATTTTAAGTATTAAACTAGAGAATTTTGTATAAGTTCAGTAAATACATTTAATGATTATAATGTAAATTCCCCCAACCGCACAGTGGGGCATTTGACCTGAAAAGTTGCGCAAAATTCGTTTTTCATTTTTTTCAACTCTACGTTTGATTTTTATCTCAGTATACTAATTTATACATATAATTTATCATTATTTCACAAAAAAAAGTTTACAACCAATGAACCAGGGTTCGAAACCCGGTGTCTAACATATTTTCGTTTTGCGTTTTAAACTATAATGAGAAATATACTTTCTTACATTCAATCTAAGTCGGAGAAATCTGATTAGGATAGAAGAAGAAGCGGAGAAAGATGAAGAAAAAGAGTTTCTGAATGCCTTCTTCTTGCTTTGCTTCTTCCTATTGCTTGAGATGAAGGGATCAAATGTCAAAAGCAGCCTTTTTATCACATCTTTATTGCAAGAAACTCTTGACGCTTTCCTGGAAAACCCCTCCCTGTATTTCCGGAAATATTTGTTCCTCGACTCCACTGCTTTGATAGTTGTCCAATGGAAACGAGTGAGTGTTTTACTATTTCTGGACCATGGATAAGAACCTTGTGAAGGTTGGGTGACATAGGGTACCACTTGTACTTTTCAACATACCTATCTGCTGTTTCACGACGGTAATCAGCAAACTTTTCGATATTGATTGCGAGGCCACTTGGTATCACTTCGAAAATGGTTTTCAAATTCAAGAGAGGGTAATCTAAACGTGTAATGCGAGATGATAATTCAAGATTGGAGAAGAATCTTCTTGATGTGTTGCCATTGTTAATCGTTCCAAAGCCTTGTTTGGGAATATCCACGAGTAATCCAAGTTCTTTTTTGCATATATTTTGAATTATTTTCTTTCTATCTGAAACTGTTTTCTTTTTGTCCGAGGATCTCGCCTGTCACTTTCCTAGTGGAAGTTTGTAGGATAAGTGTAACATGGTTTCAAAAAAACGTATGCGGGCATGAAGTACAGAAAGGCCAAAGTTAGCACAATTATACTTAATTTTTTTTGTTCTTGCCAACTTTAAATCGTTGAAATCTTTAGAAGTGAACTAGCATAAATAACAGCGCATTGTTGAGGCTGTATCTGTGATGGCATTATATACCTTACCATTGATCATAGTAAGAAGCAGGGTATGCTTTATCTTTCCTAGATCAGGAGCAGGTAAAACGGTCAAGTTCAAACGTTTAATTTGGTTTTAAATGTATGTAACTTCTTCCTTTGCTACATCTGTAGTCTCATGAACAAACTGAATTCTGATTGGTCTGCAGAACCTGGAAGAGAATGGGGAACAATTTTGGCATATAACTCTCTGTGTTCTTGTACTCACAAGACAAGTAGGTACCATTGAACTTTGAAACATGTTAGCATCACTTTCTTCTTTATTTTCAAATGTTTGTTTGAACTAATTTTGTTGAGAGCCGTCACACCCCTACTTGCTAATCAACTCCAAAGAATCTCTCTTTTCTTGCGTAATGCTATTGATCACATCACTGAGATTAATGCAGTGTGATCTAAATTTATGAATTTTTTTGACTCGCATAGAAGATTGTGTCATTTCCATTATTAGATTTGAGACACTCGGGTTTTCAGATGAATTAAGACTCATTTGAGCAGCGAACACCAAAGTCTTTGGATACATTTTTCCACGGATATCTTTTTTTTTCCGTTTACTGTTTTTGCTCAGTTCACCAAAAGGTTTTTTTGGTCGACCCGCATGCACACGAGACCCAGATAGAGTTGAGGATAAAGATTGTAAGATCTTGAACTCAATGCATTGATTCAACCAGTTCTTATTTATAGTGAAGAAAGACTTTTTATTTCTCTTAGCACTATTCCATCCTGCTTTGAATCGGTATTTGAAGAGTTTCAGTTTCTGCTTGATGTCATCTTCAACACAAGCACTCAATGTTTCAATTAATTGGTTGATGAGGAACTGTACTTTTAAATCTAAATTACTTTTAGTACAGTCTATTATTTGTTTGCTCAAGTACGAATTTGTCAGCTTTCTTCTATCGGAAGCCATTATGAAAATAAATATTTTTATTTATCTACAAAATTTCAAAAATATAAATAATAAACATCATGTGCCTGAGGGTCATTGAAATCTAAAATATGAAAATATGATGTGAGGGGTTTGGTTTTTTTTTATATCTTGGAAGTTCGCACATTTTTGCAACTTTTTCTTTTTGGGGCTACTAGTACCCAGTATAGACTGTTCAATATTGTTTACCCAAACCCGAAATTCTATAACTTTTAGTCCAACAAGCTTAAAAAAATAGAACAAAATGGACCAGAAACATTCAAATTCAGGCATAAACATCGGGCACTTCTAGTTAAGGTATCAAAAACTGTTTTTACATAGTTCATACACAATACTTCACTTCATTATTACACTAATCAAAATCTTAAAAAACTTTTCAAAACTTTAAAATAAAGATATATTTGTAAACACCTCTCACACAACTGACAGCTATCAATCAAGACTGAAATTTTTATCAAAGTTTAGATTTCCACTACGCATGACCGTGATCAATTAACCACTTGGTAACCATGGATTTAAATAACCTGTTAGGCATGTACCGAGTAGCAAAGAGATAATACCTAAATATGACAATCGACTTTTAGGTATACCCCCCTGTGCGCCGTTAACATTATTCAACATTATACTGTAAACTGTAAAAAAAATATGTAGGTGTACATGTAAATATATAAGTAGTATGTAATATGTAGTAGTTTTTGTCTCTCTAGTATTGTTGCCAAAACAACGAAGAAAGAATCTCGCCACACATTGTGTCTTTTCTAAGTGGAAGTGTTTGAAATCTCCATGTCAATTTAAATACGCGTTCACCTCACTCCCATGTCAAGTGAGATCTTTTATTTTGGATGTTGAACTGCACGGCACTGGTGAGAGATCTTGGACGCTGAACTGAAGTCTGAAGTCGTCGTCTGTTGGTGAATTTTCAGAAGCTTGTTGATAGGTAGACTGTGGATGATAATGCTAGCAGGTGTTCTCTTATTATTAAAGCAGATTGCTGATTCTGATTAAGAGCTGGTGTAAAGTCATCCATAAAGGTTTAAGGAATATATCCCCGACAACATAAATCCAGACACGCCTTTGTCTACGATGGTCACTCTTATTATTGAGTATGGATGCTATGACATAGGGGGTAATTTTTTGGTGAATATTTGTTTTCAATAATAAATAGCTTTCTCTATTAAAAGCTGATTTGAATTAGTTGTAAAATATCCAAAGATTGGAGTCTATGTGAAGTATGGGGGAATTGAGACCACAGTGATATAATTTGTCTTACAGAACCAAAATATTCGTAACGAAGTGTGGGTGCAGTGATCGTCTAATATTAAAAGCACAGGATCACTTGCTAGGGGTTTTGTGAATTCAAGTCAGAAAAAGAATATTTTCTGATTTACTTAATTTATTGGCAAAACATTTTTGCTAAACGTAGTACTTGATCAGCCATGTCTTTCTTCTGTTCAGCACTGTAATTTTTCTGAATGTTTCTAGTTTTAATTCATCTCTCAAGGTTCAGTTCTTTTCACAGACATACCAGATTCTACGACTTCTATTGCCGAGTCTAAGGCTACAACTACTGCATTTATTTTTACTGTTGTTCCTTTTTAACTTCTAACCATCAGGAAATACATGAAGTCTTATAACTAGATGGGTATTCCTACAGTTGTACTAATAGTTACCAAGATTGGGAAATCCCGCAACTAGCAGAATTTTCCCAACTCATCATGGCGGTCTAACCACAAACCTATCCGGAACACCTTTTTAATTAAATTGACATAACCTATACAACAAGAATGTGGTAAAATGTATGCGAAAGACTCTTAAAACGCTTACCTTCTAAATGACCAACCTAAAGAAAAAATATTATAACATTAGAATAACTTACATTTGATAAACTATGGAATAACTAGGTGAAACTAACTATTTTCACAAAACTTTCCACTACTGTTTAAGAACTCTACTCTTGTAAGGGAGGTACGATATCAACTTTTATATTAATCCGTTTAAAGTACCTGCAAAAAAATAAATAAAAATACTACACTGTATTCTTAAAGCGAATAAAGGTAACGCTCATTCTGCATACTGTTACGGTTTATTTGTAAACAAACTCACAAAGATAGCAGTGTTAGAAAATCTTGCCGGCAGCTCCTCTTAGTCAGGAGTGGTCGTGGGCTTACTGAGAATCGTTCGAATAAAGGTTTCTACACTACACGAAGAAGGCGCCACTTAGGATTGCGTATAAGAGATATTCTAGAGCCACTAGGAACTCGTAGACACGAGAAACACGAGAAATATATATATATTATAGCGACTAGACTTCAATCTACACACATAAAAATACATAGAAAATAATAACTCACGAGCGCCCAAATGGTTAACAGTCGTAGCACCGATTATTTCATGCAAGCATTCACCGTGTTCGCGTGGCAAATATTGTTATAAATGTACTTGTCAACAAATTACAGATAGTACCGGACCTTGGGCGATTATTTAAATAGTTTAAAAGCGCACACAATTAATGAGATACTTGGAAAGATCTCTCTAATTTACAGATTCTTTACACAGCGCAAAACTAGCTAGGATGTTAAATTCACAGCCGTGGTACGTATACAAAAAAACCCGACAAAAACCATGAATGACATGCATAAAAGAATTAACTTACTTGTATATATCGAAAGTTTTTGGTGTTCATAGGCAGATGTGACAGCTCTCGTATCCAAATCCAGTATTTAGTATCCAAAGAAGAAAAAGAAGAAAGGCAAAATGGACTCCGTTGATAACAGTTATTGGGCTGCTCACAATGAATCATATAACAGCCTTATCTTGAGTGGTGTCCTTGACGACTAAAGAGGTTCCAAGGTAGATTTAAATTCCAGCGCTGGTGACCTTACTGATAATACCAGACCCAACCTCGTTTTGTTATAATTTTCCGACCATTATCTATACCAGCATAACTATAATTGAACCATTCATTGATTAATCCCTAGTAGAAAACGGAGTACACATAAAGAGACCAGCAGGAGAAACCAAAAAGAAAAAGGTGTCTGCAATTGATAGAAACCGTGATAGCCAATATTTTATTAAAACAAAAAGAAGTAAGAAGGATACTTACTTATAAACAGTAGGTGAAAACTTATCCCCTAATTTGTGAGGGATAATGTTGCTTCGGTTTATATGTAATATTCATATGTAATTAGCACATGTTCGACTGTTTCAACTTGTAGACGATGTTCAGTACATCTTCCACAACGGTTATCAAAACCGAAAAGAAAGTATATTGTTTGTGAGCAAATAAAGACAAATTGCTGGAACCGCCAATCTCAAATAAATAAAATCTCTAGAAAAATTAACAACACCTAGATTCGTCTTCGACGCATGAGTGTAAACACGGCTGTCTATACTGTAGGAGAATTTTGCTCTATAAATAAATTTTTAATTCCGAATTTTTGTTTATTTGCGAAATAATACGTCACAATACGTGCACTTATGTATGCAAATAAGTTTAATTCAATGTTATCAGAAGATACTCAAAACCCAGCGACAACTTGTCCCTTCGATTTTTAAACCTTCTCGTCCACGAATGGGGTATCCAATAGGTGCACATTTTTTTAATTTTAGATTTAGCAGAAATGTCATTCTTGATAAAGAGTCTTGCTTGTTCTGAAACCCCATAAAATAAAATAAAATTAAAGTTTTTCAAAATCAAAATCATTTCATAGTCAGTTTTATGAAAACCATAATATTGATGATTTGAAACGCTTGTAAAGAATATAAAAAGATAATTGAGAGATGTTTTGAAGTTGGAGGAGGATATATTGAATAGATGTTCTGTGTTTACTGTTTCTGTTAGTTTTTCTTACATGATTATTCTCTTTTGTTATTATTGATAGTTACTATAATTCTTCGAATTTTATTTCATTTATGAGGTTTCAGAACAAGCAAATATTTTCATCAAAAACGACATTTATTCGCGTGAACACACTGTATATGGTGTTTCTAAAATTCACAAACATGGTATACCTGTTCGGTCCATTATTAGTACAATTTAATCTCCTACTTACAAATTAGCCAAATTTCTATCAAAAACTATTAACAAATTTGTAGGTAAAACACCTTCACCAATTTAAACTCTCACCATTTCATTAAACCTATAAATGATTTGAAAGTAATACACGATGATTTCCTTATTAGTTTTGATGTTATTTCATTGTTTACAAAAGTTTCCGTCAAAGATGCTCTCGCAATTATTGAACAAATTTTATCTCAACATGGTAAAGATGTAGAATTGATACCGTTCATACCAATGTGTCTGTCGTCCACTTAGTTTCAATTTTGTAATAACTTTTACGAACAAGTTTTGGGTGCTGTTATTGTATCTCCTTTATCTCCTGTTGTTGCTAATCTTTTTAAGAAATACTTTGCAACAATTGCCTTGGAAACTTTGCTATTGAAACCGTAAGTATGGTTTAGGTATGTTGATCATTTTTCCTAATGGTCGCTCTTCTTTATATACGTTTATTGACCATCTCAATAAACAACAAGTTCACTATGGAAATTGAGGAAAATCATTGCTTTCTATTCTTTGACGAACTTGTCACCGGGAAACTCAACGTTATGTGGTGTATCGTAAACCCACTCATACTGACAGATACTTACATGCCTCTTCACACCATCATCCTGCCCTGTTATTATTTTTTTAACGTCAAAACGTACGTCAATTTTTTTTAGAGTTTTTTGTGTGTGTTTTTTAGGGGTTTTGGTGCAAATATAAAATATGGAAGGTGATCAGTACCTTACAGTACTCCATGGTCAGCAAGAAAAACATGTTGTTTCTGAGAATCACCACTTTGGTTTCCGGACCTGGTCATCAAGACCCTCCCGGATAATTAGGAAAAAATGTACAACACAATTTCACAAAACACAATCACATTACACACTTAATTTACTATACGATTAAATAAATAAATAAATCCTGCCCAAAAAAGATCTGTTGTCAAATCTCTAGTTTTCTATATGTCAACCCAACAATCACAATTTGGAACTGTGTCATCTAACTAATGCTCTCATTGCAAACAGTTATAGCAAATAAGTTATCCTAATAGTATATTATGCAACTAGTTTTATAAACAGCATTTTTAGACACTCGCTACGCTTCGCTCGTCCATAAATAAATCTCGTGTCCAGAGAAATTTACAAAACGAATTGTATACTATACTTTTTTATGACCATCACAAAAATACTAAAATTATAAAATTTTTTTACTTTAGCTTAACAAACACAATAACAATTCAAAATCCTGAAGCCACATCTTGTCAATGTGTATTTAAAAGGTTACTTAACATCGTGCGAACATATACAATAAATTGTGTTTTAAAGGTGGGATATCCTCGCCTTCAAGGTTTAAAAGAAATTTCTTCTACCATTTCAGAAACAATTCCAACTTTTCGCCTTTACATTCACAAGGTTACTGATCGAATACGGGATTAAACTTATTTTTACATATTCTAACAAAACCTCACAAGTTTTACCTTCCCCTAAAGATAAGTTTCCGACTCTTTCTTCTCAAGATGTATATCGTATTCTGGTCGCACTATCAGTACACGTATTTCGGAACATGGCAGTTGTGTTAGGTTGAGCATCATTTCGATACTGGTCACAAGATGTATTTTGATGATTCCGCAAATATTCTTTCTTTTTCTATAGGAAAATCATGGAGAGTATAAAAATCATTAGGCATCCCAACAACTTCTATCGGGACCGAGATTTTGAACTACCAACTTCGTGGATTCCCATCGCTAATTCCACCGCCTCTCCTATTTTTAATTAATCATTGCCGAGGTTAAAGACCTCTGACGCTTCTCTTCTATATGATCCGGTGATATTCTCCTAATTACTCAGACTTCTTTCAGCCTAGAATCTGGTTTGGTTGACAAGTTGTTTACCTCACTTTTAGTTGTTTACCTTGAATTTTCATTTATTTGTTTCAAGTTTTTCGCCCGGTACATTTTCGACACGGTTCAATCCCGGAAAACGTTTTTGTTTTACACTATATTATTTTGTAGTTTTGTTTAATTTCTTATAGTGAATATACAGTGTGTATATCTAATCAAGTACAGGTACAAAAGTATTATGAAAAAACTGTACAAGGGAATTTCTTAACACTATTTTCAAAGCAATGGTGCACCATATTTAAATTTTTATCGACCATAAAGTACTATATTTCGTGCCTACTTTACAGGTATTGTTATCTACCTAGTTTCGGAAATTTTAAACAAAAATAAATTTTTTTTCTAATTCTTCTGACGAGTTGACTAAAGTTGTTTCTATATGTTTAATACCGGAATAGTAAACTGTACTTGTAAATAACATTAACATCTTACGCTAAAGTATTTCCTCTACAACTGCATTTTCACTAGAAATTCGAAAAAATGTTCTACACAACATGTACAAGGTGATTCATAACTATTGGGACATAGGCTAAGGGCTATTTATTTAGGCTAAAATATAACCATAGGACCCAATATTCTTAATAAAATATTACTGTGGAAAAAGAAATTATTTTTTTTAATTTTTGTTAATAATTTTACTGTAAAATTATCAATTCTTATTCAAATTGGCAGAAAGGCATAACTTTAGGCCAAGAACATTATTTTATGTACTATTTTACAATTTGTTGTAAGGGGCGCCACGTGAATGATTCCTGATGATGAAATCGACTGGTAATTTTTTTGAAAAAACTTTTTAGTGATTTTGATTAGAGAATATGACGTAAACATCATTTCTATACACTATCGGTACACCTGTTTAAATACGATAATTTCATCTGTTTCCGAGAAAAACGCAGTTCAACAATTCGTAGTGTCAGAAGGTGATTTTAAATATTACTTCATTTATTAAGGGTACGTTTTGGACTGTCAGATAATTATGTTTCTCTGTAGATTTTGATAAGAATTGATAAATTTACAGTAAAATTATTAACAAAAAATGAAGAAAAAAATGTTTTTATTTAACTCCTTGTTTCTTTTTCCACAGCAATATTTTATTAAGGCATATTGTGTCTTATGGTCATATTTGGTCTAAATAACCTGCCCTTAGCCTATGTCCCATAGTTATGAATCACCCTGTATATAGCTTCACAAAAAACATTACATTTAATAATATCGGAATATCCATGTTTGAAAATTCTTCAATATACGAGGATATATTGAAAAATTCTTAGCCTACTATAGAAGCAAACAAAATTTCAATGTCAAAATATTTTATTACTCAACATATTCTCCTCTTAATTGGATACATTTATTACAGCAAACCTGCAACGTCTCTAGACCTTTCAAAAAAATTTTTCTTCTTGCTCTGCAAACCAGACCTCCACAGCTTCTATTACCTCCTTGTTGGAAGAAAATGTACGACCTTTTAAACTTTTTTTCAGTTGAGGAAAGAGGTGATAGTCGGACGGAGCCAAATCGGGTGAATAAGGGGGGGTGTTCTAGTAATTCAAACCCTAAATCACGAATTTTTGCATGGCAACATGAGATTTGTGTGCAGGGGCGTTGTCCTGCAAAAACAAAACACCTTTGGATAGCTTTCCGCGTCTTTTCTCTTTAATATTTTCCCGTAGAGTGGTCAGTAATGTCGAATAGTAATCTCCAGTTATTGTTCTACCCTTATCCAAAAAATCAATCATGATTACTCCATGGCAATCCCAAAAACTGAAGCAAGAACTTTTCCAGCAGATTTTGGACACGAAACTTAGGTCTTGGAGAACCAGAGTGTCGCCATTCCATCGATTGTTGCTTTGTTTCTGGATCGTAGAAATGTACCCAAGTCTCATCCATAGTAACAATTCGGTTTAAGAAGTCTACATCGTTTTCAAATCGAGCACAGATCGAACGCGATGCTTCTACCCTTGCACGCTTTTGGTCAACATTCAAACATTTGGGGATCCATTTTGCAGCAATTTTTCTCATGTCCAAATTGACGTGAACCATATGATGAACGCGTTCGTATGAAATATTCAGTGCTTCAGATATCCGTTTTAGCCCAATTCGACGGTCTGATAAAATCATGTCATGAACTGCATCGATATTTTCGGGGACTGACACAGAAACTGGCCTTCCCGATCGGTCATCATCTTCAATGGAAAATTTACCTCTTTTGAAGCTTGCATTCCAATTTTTGACGGTCGCATACGAAGGACATTGATCACCAAGGGTATTAAGCATATCTTCGTAAATCTGCTTACCTCTTAACCCTTTTAAATACAGGTACTTGATGATGGCTCGATACTCCAATTTTTCGATTTTCACAATTTCGGTGGAACATTTAATTTATTGCGTGACTCTGGTTTACTTTTTGACGTCAAACTTTACACTGACACTTCTAATAAGTTATTGTTCGTTGCTATGGTAACGCAATATTTTGTTTATGCAAGGAACTGGTCTAGGCTAACTAGATATCAATACATCCTCGTATCGATTCATATCACGTAACTACGAAACGTAAAAATAAAACTTGTCGCGCAAAGATGCCTCTTTTTTGTTTTATACAACACTTTAAACTACAACTTGCTAACTTATTAAGTTTCAGAGATATATATTGTTTATATTTGTGGGCGGGTTTTTTTTTGGTATTTGTTTATGTTCTTTTTGTTTGTTTTTTTTTTATGTATTTTTTTTATGTATTTTTTTTTATACACAAACAACTTTGTCGACGTATGTGTAAGCAGTTACATAAGTCGATTCTTCCATTATTATAAACCACACTATACAGGTTTATACTGATCTTCTGGGGCACAATACATAACAGATCGTCTGACCATTGTTTTTATGATCTTCCTACACTCCTTTTCGTATACTAACTTAATTTCTGATATAATTTTTATTGTTTCAATGACAAAATCACAATAAAATAAACTTAAACTGACATCAACTGACATTTCTAATATACACTATTTTACATAAATATTAACAATGTCAAATTTTAAGAATTACGTGGTGATCGGTAACAGAATTCTAAGTTAACCACTAACAGTCTTACTGCAGCATTCTAAACGGCTGTGGGGGAACTGTTTATTATACTAAACTGTCCAGTAAAGCTTAAGACTATTTATACAGGAGGGCACATCATATACGACCAATAAAAGTAATGCGAGATGTAGTGTCGTTTCTTTTTTATTGCAACACGTCCGGAAATGGATTTGTATGTAAATACATTTTCTGGCGTATAACACGAAACGGCAACTAGATGTCGCAACATTCATTGAAAATATACAAGGTGTCCCATTTAACAAAACCTGGTTAGCATCGATTTCTGGTCAAAGGGATGAAACACTGCAGCGTCTATTTAACAAACAGAAAAACACCAAAAACTGCACCAAAAAACTTTACTCGGACACGTGTTTCAATAGCTAAGCTATTATCATCAGCAGTACCGACAAAATCATGGTACAACAATGTGTTAACAGCTTATCTCCGTTTATGGCTAACCTGTTAATGGGTAAATTTGAAACTGATTTAAAAAATAATTTAGAATGCTTTCCTAGAATTTGGTGTAGATATGTAGATGATGTTTTTGCAGTCATCGACACTAAAGTTTACAGCCCTCAGCAATTTGTAAAAATTTTAAATTCAAAATTTGAGACGATTAAGTTTACCTATGAAACAGAAACAAACCTTAAGTTACCTTTCTTAGACACTTTAGTGACAAGAAATGGCAACAAACTAGATATAGATATTTATCGTAAAGACACTAACACTATGAGGTTTATAACAAATGATTCCAACCATAGTTGCAACATAAACTTGCATCTTTCAACTTTTTGATAGTCAAAACAAAACAAAACTTTGATAAAGAACTGCGAAATATTAAGCAGATTGCATCATACAATGGTTTTCAAGAATCAATTGTCACAAACATAATTAGAAAACATAAACATAAGTTAAACATTAGAAACATTACAACGTTAGGAACTAGTAATAGCAAAATAGATAAGAAATATGTCAAATTACCAAATTATCCCACATACACAAAAGGTCTTCAAAAAAGATTTTCAAAATTTGATTATAAAACAGTAATCTCTAGTAGTAACAACTTGCAAAATCTTTTAGGCAATCCGAAAGACCCAATAGAAATGTGTGATAAATCGGGAATATATAAAATTAATTGTAAAGACTGTAACCAAGTATATATAGGGCAAACCAAGAGACCTATTAAAACTCGTTTTAAAGAGCACTTATCAAATATCATCGGACAGAAAGATCCAATGTTGCCATGCATATGCTTGAAAATGGCCATAGAGTAGGCGACATTAAATTAATTAAGAGGGTAGATAATAAAACCGAACTTGATTCTTCTAAAAGTTTAAAAATTTTAAAAACAGAAATTTGCTTATGAATTATGATGATAACGGTCCATTAGGATTTTCGGAATCATTTAAGCTTATCTAAGAATCAATTAAGTTTAATGATTCGTGACACGCAGATAGTATATATAAGCTTCCTATTGTTTTTATTTTTAGTATCGGTATCGCTGATGATGATAGCTTTGCTATTGAAACACGTGTCCGAATAAAGTGGTGCAGTTTTTGGTGTTTTTCTGTTTGTTATTGATTTCTGGGTATAACCGAAAGTCGGTCACTTTTGGTAATAGTTTTAAAATGTTTCTCTAGTGAATTTCTTCGAATTTCTATTGAAAATAAAATTATAGAAGCGTAGGGACACTCTGTATAATAGAAAAATTATTTTATTTATAATAAGGCATTTCAACGCTTTTGCCAAAATGGCATCTGTGGGGCAAACAAACCTTAGTTTTCATTGGAATGTGTGTAATTTATGTTGATTTATTGTACTTTTAGTGGTTGTTTTAATTAAGTTAGTTATAGAATCTGTGAAAGAGTATTTTCACTCAATTTATGTTTAAAATTACAAATAACAGAAATTCTAAAAAACTTAACATTATCACGATATCCTCTACTGCTACAGTTAACTAGACAACCAAATGCTGGCATTATGGTACATTACAAATCAATTAAACGTATAAACTATATTAAAATCGTATAATTGGATGGTAAAATTCATCTAATTATACGTAAATCTGCCCTACAGCAGCCATTTTTAAAGTCTTTGACAGCTATCCTGAAATGCCTTATAGAATTGATGACAGTTGTCAAAATTACATCGATCCGTTAAAATGATGTAACCATAAAATTCTATAGTCACAATCGACATCACAAATGATGATTGTAACAATTGTAACGATGTTGGTTATATTCATTTGTTATTTATTAAAACAAACCATTAGATTTTTACCGCTGTTTACGTAATTAATGATAACCTGAGGTTTACTAGGCGTAATTTTTCAATTCGACTAAACAATAATTGTAAACATACTGAATCGGCAATAATAATTCAATTTCAAATTCTAGTTTTGAACTCGCCTAAACTAACAAACACAATAAATCTGAAAAAATTTAGAAACTATCAACTTTTCCGTTTTCAGTTGTAAAAATCGCGTCCTTTCTTTATGTTAAAATCATTAAAATTAAATTAGTTCGCGTATATTGAAAATTTCATTTTATATATAATTTAATAACTTTAACTGAAAATTTTGGCTATTCAGTTCAATTTAGAATTATTCGTTTAAATTAAAACAATCAATGGACTTTTGAATTAAAATTAAACTTAATTTCGTAATTTATGATACTTTTATAATTAAATAACAATCGTTTATTTATATTTATGTGATTAAATTACATGGAAAGCTAAATATAAACAAGGTACAATTTAAATAACACCGTACAGATCATTGATTGTATCTGTCAGGATGGCCGAGCGGTCTAAGGCGCCAGACTCAAGGTTACCTTGGCTTGTAATGCAAGTATGGAGAATTCTGGTCCACTCTGTGGGCGTGGGTTCGAATCCCACTTCTGACAAATTTTTTAAGGATGATTATTAGTTTATTGTATACTTTTATTGATGGAAGTACTTTTTTTACAAAAATAGTAAAGGTAAAAATTACTAAGTAGTTAGTGTTGCATATTTACGATTTTTTTTCTAGTTTTAATAATTTTTTCATTTCAATGTTAGTGTTAGTGTTCAGGATTTATTCAACTACGTGTTTAACCCACAAAATAAATACTGGTTATGCCATTAAAAAATTACAATTCAAAAATTAATACGACCTAAGAAACTAAGGTGAGTCCTATATTCATTAAAATTGTCTTTAAAAAATTTTTTTCGACAACTAATTTCTATTATAAAAATTTTTTTTACCAATTAAATAATAACTCTTATTGTTCGTCATTGCCACAGTGAAGTAGCTTCTTCCGCATGTAATGTTTAGCATGTAACTTTTATCTTTTTTGTACAGTAGTTTTAAACTCATTTGTTATAATATTATATTCTAATTGTTTACACAACTTTTTTATGTTTAAGTTTATTCTGTTATACCGTTGTGTTAATTGTCCTTTGTTTTCTTAATAAATACAGCCTTGAGGAAGTCCACGCTTGTTGGGTGAAACGTCGGTGAAATTTAACTTGGACGTTGTTTTATTCTCTCACCTCCACCTAAAGGAGATCATCTAAGGATCAAATAATTTATTAATACTTTATATTGCTACTTGGTACTTATTTCCTGGATCTTTAGATTAGTGCTACGAGAAGATTTAGAGTTGCCTGAGCTCCTTCGACTGCGTTGCATTTTCAAGTCCTTGTGAACTAGAATATGACAACACGATTATACGCACAAGGAAATAACTTATTACCAGCAGAACAAAAAGGATGCGCCATAAATATACTTATGGTTGCAAATACCCCCTTCTATAGTCCGTGTCAAGCGTGCAGTTTTATGGCGTACATTGTTACCGGTTGTACCATCGCTGTAGTCGGCTGACAATCAGGTCCGGTCTCAGGTAAACTTCGCCGCCCGGGTGCAAATTGTGTTTCAAAATTTTAAAATAAGTAAATAAATATACATATATTATATTTCCCAACATACAGCTCCATTTACAGAACGATATAACACACATTTATTAATATAAATTCAATACAAATAACCTACAATACAAAAATTAACAAAAATTCACAATGAAATCAAAATGAACAATAAATAAACATAGGTAATATGTAAAGAAACGCTCGATCAACTCGCAGTAAAATAGCAAATTTTTATAAAATTCACTCCACTTCAAAAAACTGAAATATAAAAAGTAAAAAAAAAAAAAAAAAAATATATAAAAAAAAAAAAAAGTAAAAAAAATATAAAAAAAAAAAAAAGGAAGTGGGGAAGAAAAAGGAGGAATGGAAAAAAAAAAAAAAAAAAAAAAAAAAAGAGAAAAAAAAAAAAAAAAAGAAAAAAAAAGAGGAAAGGGGAAAAGAGAAAAAGAAAAAAAAAAAAAAAAAAAAAAAAAAAAAAGAGAAAGGGAGAAAAGAAAAAAAAAAAAAAAAAAAAAAAAAGGAGAAAAAAAAAAAAAAGAAAAAAAAAAAAAAAGAAAAAAAAAAAGGAAGAAGAAAAAAGAAAAAAGAAAAGAAAAAAAAAAGGGGAAAAAGAAGGGGGAAAAAAAGAGGAGAGAAGAAAGGGAGAGGAAAAAAAAGAGGAAAGAAAAGAAAAAAAAAAAAAAGAAAAAAAAAAGGAAATGAAAGTAAAAATAAAAAAAAAAAAAAAAGGGGAAGAAAAGGGGTTGTAGTGGAGAAAGAAAGAAGAAAAAGAGGAAGAAAAGGGGGGAAAAAGGGGGAAAAAAAGGAAAAAAAGAAAAAAAAGAAAAGGTTTTAAAAAAAGAAGAAAAGGAAAAAAAAGAAAGAAAAAAAAAAAGGGTAAAAAAAAAAAAAAAAAAAAAAAAAAAAAAAAAAAGAAAAAGGTGAATAAAAAAAAAAAAAAAAAAGGGGGGGAGAAAAAAAAAAAGTTAAAAAAAAGGGAAAAAAAAAAAAGAAAAAAAGGAAAAAAAAGAATTGAAAAAAAAAAAGAAAATTGGGAAAGGAAAAAGGTTTAAAAAAAAAGAGAAGAAAGGGGGGGGGGTGAGAGAGAGGAGGGGGAAGAAAAAGAAAGAAAAAAAAAAAAAAAAAAGAAAAAAAAAGGGGAAAAGAAGGGGTTAAAAAAAAAAAAAAAAAAAAAAAGAAAAGGAAAAAAAAAGGGGGAAAGAAAGAGGGGGTGGGGGAGGGGAAAGAAGGAAAGAAAAAAGAGAAAAAAAAAAAAAAAAAAAAGGAGGGAAGAAATTGAGTAAAAAAAAAAAGAAGAAGAAAAAAAAAGGGGGTGAAAAAAAAAAAAGGGAAGGAAAAAAAAAAAGAAAAAAGGGAGAGAGAGGAGAAAAAAAGAAAAAAAGGGAGAGTAGTGTAAACCCCACTAAAAAACTAACTAAGGTAATTATCCAATGGTGTAACTTATTTTTTTCTTTGTAAACATGTATTATTTTCTAATTCTAATTTTTCTTCAGGTGCATTATTTTAACTTAAGAAAAGACAATTTTTAAACTTGATAATTACGAGCGATCAACAATTATTTAGACCATAGAAGCTGTGAAGATTTTGGACATACATTTATTTGTTTTAAATAAATTAAATTAAAGTATAAAAATGATAATAATAAATGTATCTGCATGACACAGAAGTATCCTTTGGGCTGACGTACAATTCACGCCAACGCTGTGCATTTTTGCCCCATTTGAAATACATTGCCTATGCTAACAACACTGTATTCTCAGCGTGACGCGGTCAATAGTAAGCAAAATGATCAGCGAAGATTACAAAAAAATATGTAAAAACTTATCAATTCTGTTGATAGATGTAAAGCATCAGAGATTTTGATATTGTGCGAGGATAAATTGAAAAGTCTTCGACCTAGTCAAGAAAACAAAAGAATATTACAAGAATAACAATTTTATTTTTCAACGTAATCCCCGTAAAGTTCAATGCACTTGGTCCACCTATGTTTAAGCTCTTATTCCATCCTTACAAGCCCTTTCGTCCAACTAGTCAAAATACTCATTTGTGGCAGCAATCACATTTTCATTCGACTCGTACTTCTCCCCTGCATGCGTGGAGTACCAATTCAAACCGTAACTTATTAATTTTTGCCATATCAATAACCCATTTGTGGCAGGGTGCATTATCTTGGTAAAACAACATTTTTTCTTTGCTAATCCGGGTCGTTTTTCTTGAATCTTGTCTTTTAGCTTAACAAGTAGGGTTGCATAATATGCTCCGTTAATTGTTTTGTCGTTTTTAAGATAAACCACGAAAAGGATGTTTTTGGCATCCCAAAGCTTTTTCGACTGATTGAACTGTTTTGGTCATTTTCGAAGAAGATTCTTCTTTAGCAGTCCATTGTTTCAATTACTGCTTAGTTTTTGGGGTATAGTGGTGAATCCACGTCCCATCCATTGTAACAAATCGTCGCAAAAAATCTACTGCATTGCGTTTAAACAAGTCCAAACACTCTTCCGAAACAGTTTTGCGCGTCATCTTTAGCTCCAGTGTGAGCAGTCGCGGCACCCATCGCGCGGATAACTTTCTTATCCCTAAAACTTGGATTATAATGTGTTTGCTCTATCCCTCTGCCCTATCTCTACCACTTTCAATCGACGGTCATTCAACACAACTTTATGGACTTTTTCTGTCGTAGTGATTGTTTTGGTTTTTCTAAACGCGGCGCATCTTTTATGCTCTTGCGACCACGTTTAAAGTCCACAACCCAAGTTTTAATCGTGAAATAGGAAGGTGAAGATTCACGCAATGTGCCATCTAACTCAGTTTTTGTTTCTTTTGGGTAGCAACTTACACAGCATGTCAAACAATTATTATTTGACAGAAACTTTTATTATTCCATAGCCACGCAGATAAATGTTGAAACAATATAACACCATAAAAACATCCGTCAAATTTGGATCCTATCTGAGTTAAGCCGGAGAATTTTCAATTTATCCTCGTACTTTCTAAAACTTACCTTCCAATAAAATGTGAACCTTTACCTCATCACAATCACCATCTGAGTCAAGAATGTACCAATTATCAAACCGTTTTATTGTCACCGTTGTTCTTCGGTCTGACATTGATCCTATTAAGCTGACTCTTGAATAAATGAAACATCGGTTACCAATGACAAAAAAAACAAAATTAACAACGTGAGTCGATAAAGCCAAGATAACTTGTACAGAAGCATACACGCACGAAAGAACACCTGATGCAGCATTTCGCTCTTATTATGAGCTCATCAGAGGTGTATACTCACGTGCGGTATACAACTGTATCAGGTGTTCTTTCGTGCGTGTATGCTTCTGTACAAGTTATCTTGGCTTTATCGACTCACGTGTTGTTTTAAGCATTAAAACCATCACTTAGATGGCGCCGTGCACTTTAACGCACACTAGTCTTTACAGTTAACTGTTGGCATTTACTTAGTTTATACTAATTACACGTGTCCATTTTAACACGAGATGTCGCAAGACACACATTTTACTTGTATTCATTGCTCCAGGAGAGTTTAAAAGACCAACCGCCGTCTTGTACAGTTGTATACCGCACGTGAGTATACACCTCTGATGAGCTCATAATAAGAGCGAAATGCTGCATCAGGTGTTCTTTCGTGCGTGTATGCTTCTGTACAAGTTATCTTGGCTTTATCGACTCACGTGTTGTTTTAAGCATTAAAACCATCACTTAGATGGCGCCGTGCACTTTAACGCACACTAGTCTTTACAGTTAACTGTTGGCATTTACTTAGTTTATACTAATTACACGTGTCCATTTTAACACGAGATGTCGCAAGACACACATTTTACTTAAAATTAACAACATTTTCTACATAGATGATCTTAAATTGACAGCCAAAATAATAGTTCAAAATGAAACTGAAAATAGTTAAAGAAATCAGTGATGATATAGGAATGGAATTTCGTCTTGCGAAATGTCCCAAAGTTCCAATAATAAAGGAAAAACAGTAAAAAAGGCATTTAAATGAAATCCGGTCACTAGTGTAAAGTAACGGTAACGATTTTATTAACTCACAAATCTATCCCGTTGCAACACTAGCTGGTAGATTCCATCTTGTTCCTGCTTACTCGCCTGCATGTTCCGTAGTGGACGATAATTTGTCTGACCACTCTCTCTTCGACGTGTAACCACACTGTCGCTTTACAATGTCAAACGAATCTCATCCATAAATATCTCAGAAAGACGAAAGTAACCCTCAAAACCGAGAGCACTATACAGGAAAACAAAAAATCTACTGATCTTACACGACGCGATGCATCCTTGATCCGATCTAGAAAGACTGTACGTCTTGAGAAAAGAAGGAGGGAAGATGGAACCTAATGCCATTCTAGATATTTGGGGCTGAAATAAAAAGATAAGAATTGATAAAGCTTTTTAATTGAAGCAATTTTTTAACTATAAGTTTTGAGACACCTAGTGTCGATACGTTAGAGTTTTTATAATCAATTTTGGTTTGTTATGATACATTAGGGATATCAATTAAATTCAAATTTGGGAATGGTGTACCGAAGAAGTATGAGAATAAGAAGGCTAACTGAAACGATTAAAACATCTGGAAGAAAGAGCACAGAAACATCAACATCATCTGAAACAGAAACGTTGAGAATGTAGAAACTGCAATGGAAAACAAGAAAAGAAGCAATCATAAGGGGAAAAACAAAGAAATGTATAGCCAAATACTCAAGGAAGTAGAAAAAAAACATGAATTGCCATGTTAAGATTTAGATATCTAAAAGTAAGAACAGGGTCCCTCATCACAGCATGCCAAAAGCATTAAAAACCAAAATTCTGAACACTGGCACAGACCCCAAATGTATACTGTGCCGGACAGAAAACAAAACGATCCACCACTTAGTATCCGGTTGCTCTATGCTGACAAAAAAAGTATCTTGATCAAAACAACGTAGTCACAGCCCACCTACACTAGAACATTTGTAGACAATTTGGCATTAAGATAACAGAGAGATAGTATGAACATAAACCAGATTCAATTGTAAACGATAGCGAAATTATCATCCTGTGGGACACTCAAATTCAAACTGATCGATCGATAAGGGCAAACAAACCACATTTTAGTGATGATGACGACTCATTAATTTGTCTTATAGTTAACAGATATTTCCCAAAAATTGGGCTTTCTTGTAGGAGTTAGGTGGTACGAATCAATGAAACACGGTATCTTTTTACCTTTTTAACGTTTCGACTGGCAAGTGATTAGTCTTTTTTAAGATATCAAAGGCATAGTGTTGTCAAAAGATTCTAAAATAAATGTTTCTTTGGACCAGACCATAAAAACGGAGAAGTAGTGTAATTAAAAACGTAGATAGATAAAATTTTACAATAAGTATACAACACACAGTTTAACGTAGTACATATACAAACACAATTTAATTACACTAATTTTACGTTTTTTTATGGTCTGGTCCAAAGAGACATTTATTTTGAAATTTTTTGACAACCCTATGCTTTTGATATCTTGAAAAAGACTAACCACTTGCCAGTCGAAACGTCGATAATTAAAAAAGTACCGTGTTTAATTGATTCGTACCACGTAACTCCTACAAGAAGGCCCAATTTTTTGGCAATCTCTGTTAACTATAAAACCAGATTTTGTCTTGAAAATAAAAAAACCGGAAACAATGCCTTTTAATCGACGTCACCATTACATCCAACTACAGTATAGTACAAAAGAAGTAGAGAAAAAGACCTCTAAATTCAAATAGAGAAGATGTAGAAATGAAGACCAATGTCATCCTAGTGGTCAACGGGGCAACAAGGCTTATCTCCAAAGAAACAAAGAAAAAGCTGAAATATAAAGACCTCCAAATTCAAATTGAGATAATGTGGAACATAAAAACCAATGTCATGCTAGTGATCATCGGAGCAACAAGGCTCATCTTCAAGCTTTTCTTAATGTGGTCCAATTATGTAAAGATACTATCCTTTATCTACGGCTCTGCAACAAGTGACTAATAATGAATGATAATATGTTAGAGTTAGGTGTAGTGGAACGTTCTAAGTCCTTTCTAAGATCTATAAACGCCTTCTTTTTTTAGGTCTTACCATCGGTACCGATAAATGTAAATTTTGTCTACCTGAACTACTGTATTTAAGGTATGTGGTTAATAAACAAGAGGTTAGTGGTAGATCCTGAAAAGGTTTTGGCCATATTTGAAACTTTACTTCTAAAACCGTGACTGATATACGACGTTTTATTAATATGGCTAGTTGGTACTGTCGATTTCTTCTGAACTTTGCTACTCTTACTTCTCCATTGTCATTCCTTACTAAAAAGTACTCTGTTTTTGTTTGGTCACTTGAGTGACAACAAGTTTTCCAACAATTGAAATAGCATTTGGTATCTGTTTCTATCTTTCGGTGTCCAGACCTTTCTAAAGAGTTTGTTATACAAACCAATTCCTCAGATTTTTGGGTTGGCGATGTTCTGAGTAAACGTGACGGAGAGGATAAGAGGGTTATCTGTTATTTCTAACTAAGGCTGAATGTCACTACTCTGTGATCGAAAAAGAACTTTTAGCTTTCTTGTTCGCTATCGAGAAGCTACAACCATATGTTGAGGGATCGCATTTATTGCTAAGTCGGTTGCGGTGTGCACACTTTCTCGTACTTTTGAGCTTGTTCTTTCTACTCAAGATCGTTGGTATTACTCAAGATCGTTGGTATAACCAATTGAGCGATCATGTTGTTTCTTTTCCTCAGAAATTTCCGTCATGGTCTGTCTTGAGTAATATTCTGTATCAAATGAGTAAAATCGACTGCAAATAACTAAAACCTTGTATTTCCAACGGAGCACGTAGATCTGTCATTGTGTGATCCGCCTATCGCAAGACACTGTGGAGTTTTTAAAACCACTGCACACACTGTGCAAAGTACCATATGATGTAAAAGATGACCAAATAATTTCTTTTCTTAATCGGATACTACGACATTAAATCGACTTGTTTTCAGCATTTACTTTCTTGATAGACGTCTGTAAATTTATGTTTCTTTCTAAATAATATTTTCTTTTCGGTATTTATATTTATAATTGCTTATATTATGGGGCAGCCTTTCAATAACTCGGTTTTGTTTAGTTCTGTGTTGGTACCAAATATATCAAGGAGTGATAATTTCTGCAAATTGATTTTCTTTGAGGGTATTTTTCCAATGCTGTTCTTGCTTGATTTGTTTTTTTTGTAGCCGATTTTATAAACTCGTAATTCGTTCGCAAGTCTTATTGGGTCCGGTAGTCCACAATGGCGGTGTTTTGACTAACGGGTGGTTGGGTATGCATTGACATAGTGATGGTCACTATTCTGAACTGGCTTTCCAGCAAGCAAACCTTTTGTGTTGTGTGTTTGTTTTGTTTGTCTTTCGTTTGTGTTATACTTATTCTCTATCCCCTCGGGGAGGATTAGTAAATCACACATTTTTTGTCTCTCTCTGTCATCTTATTCTTCTTTCTCTCTTGCTAGGGAGTACTGCCTTGATTGAGGAATGGGGGGTTCGACGTGAGGGGTTGCCTGAGCTTGGAAAGCTTGTACGTTACCAGGCAAACCACTCTAAGGTGGTCATACGTGGATTACAAGACCCGAAGCAAGAGTAACCGGTTACTTATCAACCTCCGTCGGTAGATCTTTGGTCGTAGACAGGGCAGAACTACAGACTGGGTCAAGATGTATCAGTCTTTTCGTTTGGAATTTTTGGGAGAAATTTTTGGGATTTTTTTTCGCCAGGAACGGGTTGCTCGGGTTCTCAACTCGCACTTTTTAACTGCACAGAGTATCGATTAACCCTTTGGTTGAGTTCTTTCCTGGACGGGAGAAAGTTATCTTAGGGAGGAGTAATAGTAATCGTCATGGGTGGCGTGGAAGTAGAATCACGCTGTAGGACTTTTTCCATCTTGCGAGAGAGTCTTGGTGGAACTGTTGCCTTGGCGCTACTCTTTTGACATTGACGACGCTTATAAACTTCTCGACCACATTAGTCTTTCTACGGTTTATCAGAACCTGTATGTTTGGGCTGAGCCTTATACTTATTTTCATCGTTTTTAAAACCTTTTCTGGGCTACTTGAATTTAGGGGTGGGTGTGCTTAAGGGTGTAGAATTTTTTTAGTTTTTAGGGTTTTTTGATCCTTGGCTTCGGCTTAAACTTTCTTTCCTGTGCCTTGTCTAAACCTTTCTCTATTTTTGTGTTTGTGTTGGCCATTGTTTGACTATACCCAAGGGTCTAGTAATTTTGCTGCCTTTTTGTGGAACCGCTCTTTAGAGATTCTTTCTGCTAACACTCTAGTTTTTAATAATTTCTTGACTTTGTTTTGATCTTCTTTGTAGGGTTGAGGTTTTTGCACGATACTTCTTGTCAGCTAGTGCCGAGTTCCCAATTTTGCTGGAGGGGTATTTTGATTGTTGGTTACAGTGCTATTAGCTCCTGGTGACAGGCAACAAATCGTAATTGTGACTATTCTTAAAACGTTCTTGTTGGATTCCTACGCGTGTTAAATTAAAACCATTCACTTGCGGTATAAAAATTGGCGAAACGAACTTCTTTAGGTAAATACAAGGTTTTTTTTAATTAATTTGCTAAAACGTTGTTATTAGTTGTTAGGTATCTCTACAATATATTTTGGGGATTTGATAATCCAGCAACATTTAGTAAATGCCATAAGTTGAATGTTACTCAGTACTTAACATGTGGCTACATTTATCGCCATTTTAGATAACCTAGATTTCTGTTTTCGGGAAACAATCCGATCTCACAGAGATCATCAGTCTAGTCATATGTTGTGATGATATGTAACCGTTTCTGCGATAGTCAGATAAGTCTAGTTTTAAGTACTTGCCTTTGTTAATTGTACGGAGATTCGCCGTTAACTTTAAAACGCGTCTTTGTGTATGCACGGAACGTCGCTTAAATGACAAATTACATTTTTAAGGAAACTAATTAAACATTGGGTTTGCTGTTTATAAACTGATCCTACAGTAGTCTTCTAGTTTTAAAGCCTAATCATTTATGAGTATATCGTATGTCGCTGCGCGCGGTAATTTAGTTTTGTTTCTGACGCTTAAATAGACTCATAGCGTTCATTCTTTTTTTAATCTTACATTGTTAGACTATGATTTATTTGTTATTTGTGAAAATCTGCCTACCGATTTGCTCTTATTATTGTGAAATTGTTGGTGTGCAGCTCCGCTTTATCGATTCTCGTCAAATTAAACTCTAGTAATTTCTTTACAAGTTTGTATGTTTTGCTTTTCTCAAGCCCTACTACTTAAGAATAATTAGTAAGATCCTGTAGGTAGTACGCGGTGCGGTTTTAGAAGCTGTGACGGGATTATTTCACAAATAATTAATTTATAGATCAATTTTTCCCTGCAGTATAAGCAGCCTTGTTTACACTCATGCGTTTGAATATGCATTTTTATATTAAACAATCTTCTGGAAATTTTAGTTGTTTGGAATTGCCAGTTCCGATGATTTGTATGCATTTGCAAAAGTTACACTTCATTTCCGATTTGCTGACCGTTGTCAAAGGGTGTGCAGGGAAAATGCTGTCTAAAAGTTAAACAATTAGACATGTGCTTTGTAATATCGATTGAAGTAAAATCAGCCCATTTTATTTAGAGAATAAGTCTTCGACTACAGTTCCTGTGTAAGTATCTTTTTGTTACTTTTTATTATTTGCTCTTACGGGTTCTATTAATTGCAAGCATCTTTTTTTTTTCGTTTGGTTTCCTTTTTGTGGATTTTCCTATTTGGTTTATTTTGCAGACGTACTCCGTTTTAATTAGTCAATGGATATTTAATTATGGTTATGCTGGGGATAATAATCCGAAAGTTATAAAATATTGAAGTGGATCTGGTAACACACCACCGTAGGAATTTCAACCTACCTTCTTCGGGTCAAGGCCACTACTTAAGATAAGCTGTTTATCTAGTCCTGTGTGAGCAGCCCAGCAACTGTTATCAACGGAGTCCATTTTGGTGTTTTCTTTTCCTTCATTGGATAATAAAATATTAGATTGTGATACGAAAGTTGTCATATCTGCCGATAAACTGTCGAACACCAAAGACTTTTTAGTTATAAAAGCTAAGATAATTCTTTTATGCATGTCATTTGTAAATTTTGTCGCGTCTTATGTATACGTACCGTGGTCGTGAGTTTAGTAACGTACCTTTTTTGGGCACTTTATAAACAACTTTGTGAACTAGAAAGATTTTTCAACGTACTTGATCAATTTTTGTGCGCTTTTAATCTATTTAAATAATCGGCCAAGGTCCAGTACGCTTCGTAAGCGTGGTCAGATTTATTTTAAACAATATTTGTCTCGGGAATCGCTTGCAGAGATTCATCGGTGCTACGACTCTCAATTAGGCTAACCTGTTTGGGGGCGTTTGTGCCTCGTACCTTAACTTGCGATCGTGAATTTTTATTATCTGATAACGATATTTTGCTATTCATTTTAAATGATATTATCGATTGTTGTGTCTATGTGTGTCTATATGTGTTAATTGAACTCTAGGCGTTATAACAATATACATATTTCTATTCACGTACGATTTGTTTCTGTGTCTCCGAGTTCCTAGTGGCTTTAGATATTTCTTATACGTAATCCTAAGTGGCGCCTTATAAATTTTTTAAGCAGTGTAGAGGCTTTCATTTTGAACGATTTTCAATCAACCCACGACCACTTCCGACTAAGAAAAGCTGCCCGGCAGGCCTTCTAACAACTGCTGTATATTTAATTCTTTTTAGTTTGTTTACAAATAAACCATAACAAAGCGTTCGACTACATTCATTGTCACATACCTACGACCCACTTTACGACATCAGAGCTGCGGGTAGATTTCTAAGCGGTTTATCAGTATAACATTTTATTTTTGTTTTATACTATAACGACAAACTTGTATTGTGTATTTGTAATTAATATGAAAAAGTGAATGATTAACTTACATATTACAATTCAATTACTTTTTCAAAGTAAATATGTAAATTCTAGTTTTTAATTATTTAATAATGTTTACCTATTTTGTAACATTTTTTTTATTATTGAATGGCTTCTGGCTTAGATCAGTTACCAATTATCTTTGATGTTTATTCATTTTTTTTTAATTATTTTAAATCATCATAAATTGCAACATTAACGAACCAATATTTTTTATAAAAATAATATTGACAAACTTTTAACTATGTTAAATTTTTGAATAATCTTATATAAGATGTGTTATGCTCATTGTAGGTATAGTACGATTAGACAAACATTATTACTCCACTGGAGACAATAGATAATTCATATAAACTCCGTTGCGTTCTGGAAAAGTCTTGTACATAATTTGGTAAGCACTAGAGTATCTTGTCTATTTATATCGGATACAATATTTGAAATACATTGTTCTTTTAAAGTAGATCTATTCCCGATTGTACTTAGTTAAATTTTAAAACTAACTCATTTGTTGGATTGTAAGTATTTATTTCTTAAATCTTCAAAAACATACAACTACATCAAAAAAATAAGAAACAATTGTTTTTAAACTAAGCATAAGGGTCTTCAATTAAGTGATATTGTTGGTATATAGTTTGCTTGGAAGCCGGATAAAAATCTAGCAAATGTTTCCATTTTTCAAATTCTAACATCAATATGGTCGTAGTTTGCAATGCTTGAAACGAGTGCAAATAGGGCTTTCCTGGAAATATGCCTTGAGCAATTCCAAAATAGGATCCAGTTTTTATTCTGTTCTTAACATATTTTTCACCTTGATCGTCAATAATGACTTGAACTTCGCCCTCATATATAAAGTACATACATCCATTTATCGAACCATTAAACACAATGTAATCTCTTTTAAAATAAATTTCATTTGTTAAATAGCTAACAACTTGTCTTTTGAAATCTGAATGACATTTAGCAAAAATCGGATTGTTGTTGATGTAAGTAGAAAAAACGTCGTTCAGTATTGATTCCCGTAAATAATAAGGCGCTTCTAATAAAAGATAAGGGTAAGTAGGACCATTATTGGTTCTCCACAACATTCTTACGTAGTTAACAATTTTGGCATATAAGGCTGCAGAAATTTGTTCTTGCTTCATATGATCTACAATGACTGTGATTTTTTTGAGGTACTGGCCGCGTTGTACATAATGAATTTGTATGGCTGTATATATACGACAAAGTATAAACAATTTAAAAATTCCAGTAAAATTCATCAAAATTGAGAAATACATTACGAGTGGCAAAGAAACAGGAAAAAACTGATATTGTGACATACCTACAATAATATTGAATATGATGTAGAAGAATCTTACGTAAATGTCAAATTTTTCTGAAGATTTGCTATTAGAATTGTAACTGCAGGGTTCATTTAGGTTGGGAGCGAAACTGCAGCTTATCCACAAGGTAATGCATGCGCAAATGTGAAAAAGGAAGGAATACCAAACAAACATTAGCAAGACTTGTAGAGAAATAGAATGAGCATGAAGTATCCTGTCTAATTCTTGTTTTAAATATTCGATTAAAAAATAGAAACGAAATGGTCTGTTAATGCGTAATAGTGAGTGAGCGATGCGGAATGTTTTATATGGTAAAAACCAAGAGAATACGTCTAATGGTAAGACAGTGTAAATTTCGAAATATCGATATTTTTTACTCGTGCTAAAGAGACGATGTCGAATTGTTTTGAAGTAATAAAACAATACGTACAAAATGTCTAATAAATACTGAATGATTACGAGCACCAAATAATATTCGCCTAAAACAATTTGGTACAAAGTAAATCCAGCTTCAAAATAGCCAACTAGTATTAATGTTAAGATTTTAAAAACTTGTATAGACAAACTGTCAGAATGAAACGTTTTTGTGTGAGTTTCTGTTGGAAGGAATTCAATAGCAACATCACTATTATTTTTACTATCGATACGTTGGGGTTTGCTCTTAAGATAGTCTACGTTGAAACCAATAAGATGCCTGTATCGGTTATACAAATTGCTATATTTTTTAAAGTTTCATAAAAACTTAGTCGTTTTGACTGTAAGAATTTCTATATTTCCGACCGCCAGAATCGACACAGTTTGACGACTTCTTTCACTTTCGACCAAATTACCAAAAAAACTACCAATAGTTAAATAAGTAATTGTTGAACCGTCAGCACCAATGACGCACGCCGTACCTTTAAATATAATACTTATGCATTCATTAATATCGTTAATTTGAACGGCCAGTAAATTGTTGATAATAATATCGTGAGAAACTTCTAACAAAAGACTACGAAAAAAATGCTTGCTATTATCACTATCCGCAGTAAAAATCAAAAACTCCATCAGCATAGTTCCATATATCTCATACAAAATATCCTGTTTTAAAGCGCCATGAAATATTGAAATTGAAGTCGAAATATTTTTATCTCTAAATTTTGACCATTTCAATTCAAAGTGAGTGGTAAATTTATTTTGTAAATTTTTGTTCACGTTATACTTTTGCATAAAATAAATTGCTCTCCGCATATGATTTTGATACTTCCACATAGAATACATTTTTGTCGAGTATAATTTTGTAATTAAACAAGATGTATATAAGAATATCATAATCTTAATTACCGTTAACAGATAAATAGTAAGCATCGTTCTCACAGAATGTACAGTATATCCTTGTATTCCAGGTCGGGTTACGATACCAGAAATTATATAAACACTATATAACTGAAGTCTAAGTGGAGTCAAAGGTGCTACAAAATTATTGAACATCGGCCAACTATCATTTACGCAAATAACACTACCCGGCGGGGTTAAAGAACATATAGAAGTTATGTCAACAAAACTGAGGAAGACACACAAAACAAAAATGGAAGGAACAATTTGAAATAATATTGTTCGTCTGTGCTGCAACGGTCTTTTTTGACAAATAATTTTCGAAAAACCCAAAAATCGATACATTTGTAAAAGTCGATTAAGTTGTAGACCAGTCAATATTTCGGGACTCTTTGTTCTAGCAAACAGTTTGAAAGGAAACACTCCTAATACATCCACAACAAATGCAAGTTTCAAATAATGCTTAGCAGTGGAAAGAGGGTGCGATACTAAAACGCCTTTGTCATTGTAATAACAAACGTGAAAACGCAAATATATGTCGGCCCAAGCCATCGCATCTAAAAAAATCAGTATAGACGACAGGACCCAATTGGTCATACTATTTGTGTAAATAAGCGGAAATAAAATCCCAGACGTTACAGCGCAAATACTTCGGACCAATTCCCAGAGAAACAAGAAGTTACTATTTGGATAAATGGTGAAACGCATCAAAAAGTACTGAACAAAAGAAAATTGTTTGAGTCGGTCAAAGGGAACGTAATAATCGTATTCTTCATAAGAATCTAATTCTATGCGGTACCCAAAACTCCTGAAAGATTTGACTTTTGTACTGATGGAGTCATACTCATTATATGTGTGGTTTTGATAATATAACCGCGACAGCTCTCGTTTGGCGTTTGTTTCCGATAATGCAGTTTCTATGTGAGACACTTCCAAGGGAAAATCTGAAAGAATTTTAAGAAAATCTGTTCGTGATATAGTCAACACCCGACAGTGTGTCGCGCTGACTATTGTGTTAACTACTGGTTTGTGAGTGTATGACTCAAGAATTGATAATCCATTGCCCGGTTTTATAAACCATTCAGTTGAAGAGCAATAACCGGATTCAAGAATAATCAAATCATCTAGAATTTGACCAGTGTAGCAAATTATCTCATTTTGTGGGACAATCGTCACTTTACACTGCACGCAAAGATTCGAAATAATTTCACTGGATTGATTTTGAAAAAATGGTACGCTTTGCAACAACGACTCAAACATCTCTAAGGCTATTTTCTTGTAAATTGACAATGGTAAGTTTAAGCTTTCTTTGGTAGGTAATAGAGTATTCTGCATCTGTGATTCAATATTTTTGATAATTCGATTTTTATATTTTGACGTTAACACCATTGAGTTTAAAGTGGAGAATGCATTTTTATAAAAATTGTTTGACTTAATTACGTTTAATCTCATCTTATAATATGTAGATACTACATGAACCCTGTAAACGATACTTATAAAAATAGCAAAAATACTTACAATACCGTAATAAAAAGTGTGGTTAGAATCTTTAGTCAAAATGTTAAAAACGCTTGCTCCATTTATTAATTGATTTACGTTGAAGAAAGCCCAAGTGAAATACCTCTCCTTATTTAAACTAGAACCGTTACTATGTGCATAGAAAGAAATTGAAGAAAGGATGTACGTAATATACAAGATACACAATTGGTAATAACAATAAGTGACAACAATGTTTCTGGATGTTAGTTTGTTTTCCCAATTTTTGTAGATCAACCTGACCTTTTGCAGTTTTATAATTCGATTTAATTCGAGAAAAATCACTTTATTCCTATTCAAGGTGACGAAAATAAATGAAGAAAACATTTCGAAAGGCACCGATGCAAAAAAATCTAACAAAAACGGAAGTGAGTGTATTTTGTGCACAATGATCGTTTTGAGATGTGCTGTAATTATGTTTGGTGTTTTAATAGCAGTTGATGCTTGAAGATACAAATCGATCCACCATAATACTGTTATAATAAAAATGTAAATCTCGTACCATATTGGTACAGAGGTTTCAATAAAAGCAAAATAAGGTAATATTATTCCCACAGTACATGCGACCATTGCTATGGAGAGATTCCATAAAGTTACTAAAACAGAATTTGGTTGCAGAATGCAAGGACAAGATGACTTTAAAAACACAGAGTCAGTAACCAATTCTAAACGTTCAGAAATTGCAATTAAATCTAAATTTTCTGCAGTAAAATAACGATGTTTAAAGTTGTCTTCGTCGAACTCATCGCGTAAGAAAACGTTTTGACATACATGTTTTTCAAGAGTGGCATTGTCTTTTGACATTAGTTTGTGTAAAGTGCTTTTAACCATATGACTGTCATATAATTAATACGTTCGTTAATGAAGTCTTTGTTAATTTCTTGAGACAAATTCCAATCTTCTTTGGATTGGTTCAACCTTTGAGAAAATATTTCTCTGACTTGTGTGAATTTTCTGGAATTTTTAGTAACAAATTTATTAAAATTGTTTCGGTACAAAATATGCAGCCTACAGCTTGTTTTACAACGTACTATTGCGTTTGATTTGTGAGCAAGTACTAAGCTTGACTCTCCAATGCAGGTACCTCCAGAAAACGAAAATAAAGGAGTTTCGTCGTCTTCTTCTGATAAAATTTGAATTACGCCAGATTGCACATAAATCATTTTATCTTTTAAATTGCCTTTATCAAACAATATCTCACCCGGAAATGTCATTTCGGATTCCATCAACATCGATAGAGACTTCAGAAAAGGCAAATCGAAATTTCTGAATAATTTGGAATGCATAAATGCAAACCAATAAATTTCGATTGACAGCTCCTCTTCCATCGCTGGAGGCAACACCCCCAAGCTTCTCCAATTCTTAACGGAAAGATTTTCCAGTTTCCAAGACGTTTTATAAAATTGTTCGACGCTTTCTATTACACTTTTTGATATGTCTAAATTTCTTAGTTGAGTTTTGATTAAATGAAACTTGTTGCGGAATTTAAAATACTTGAAATCTCTTTCGACAACTGACCACATACAATATGCTCTAAAATATATGAACAAGAAAAAAGAACAAAACCCAAAGCATATTACACATGCCAAGTATGACGTTGTAATAGGATACTCTTCGATTCCATAACTTACTACTTTAATAACGCTAACATAAAACGTCCAAGAATAATTTTTATCCTGTCCTATTAGGTGGTTTGTTACTACGTATAATATAAACACCATGGTAAGTTCGTAAAAAGCAAACTCTAAAAGGACGTTGATAATCTTGGTGTTTGGTATAAGATCGCGATTGTAACAGAAAAAGTTTACAATCCTTAAGGACTTCAACCAATCCTTGTATTTTAGGTAGTTGCTAAACTTCAGGATGAACCAAACAGTAGGTTTTATTTTAGTGACCAAATCAAACGGAAAAATAGAAACCAATTCCAAAAATAAAATCCAGTTTGGGTAGTGTATATTCGTGTGAGAGATGGGAATGCCAATAGTCTTGCCGATAATTATCAGTATTATATCGATTAGATACAATCCGATTATATAATACTCATACCCTGAAACAAATGTACAAGTTAATAAATAATTCATTTGGCAAAGAGCAAGTTAATAATAATTAAGCAATACATCGTTATAGTATTAGGTCAATTGTATTGTAATACTTTACAACACTAGTGCGGTAAAATTAAAAGTAATGCTATTTAGTGAAATAAACCTACACTAAAGTAAGCAAATTTCTTTTTTGGCCCCTGACGTGTAAACGTCAAGTTAACATTGAAACTACAAATCCTGAAACGTCTTGATTACGTACAGTGTACGCACAGCGTGCCATAAAATTACCCAAATCGTCCGGCCTTAACCCGCCATTACTCGCATATGTAACCGTAACGTAATCGCTCTCGTGTTAGATTTCATCTAACGTACACTCATGAAATTTTAAACTTGGACACCACAATTTCTGTAAACAAAAGTTTGCACATTGTGAAGCGGGCTTAAGGGTATCATTTACAATTCTAACAGCAGGTAGTCTCAGCAGGGGTTATCTTATAGAAGGACTGTAGAATGAATCATTACACTAAGCACGTTTTAGAAAATAGGTAATTTACGTTGCTTACTTAATTTTTTCTTTAAAGAATATATTTGAAGGTATCGCTAATTAAACACCATAGCTCGATTAATTATCGAATCAAAATTTTGTTTAGGAAATGTTTACAAAATAAAATTAGAAATAATTTTGATTTAAAAACGTCTACAAGCAATAACTTTTAAATTAAATCAAAAACTAAACATGGTTATTTGGGTTGACTGATTATTACTTATTTTTAAATAAATCTAACCTACTAATTATTGTAAGTTATTAAAAAAAATCATTAAACTCTCTATTCATAATATTTAGTCCTTACAAAATGTATATTTTATGACGTTTCATTTTTTCTGTAGTTAATATAAAAAGTGAAAATAAAAACTAAGGCAATTCTTATTGTCAACGTATATATTTAGTTTTTGACAAGAATTTATTACATAATTATAATTAAGATACCAAGTTATAGTTTAAAATTAAATGAAAACTTTTTTTTAAATAAAGGTATTACTATATAAATAAATATAAGAAATCAATAATGGGTGTGACCTCCATTATTATTGATACATTCTTGGAGGCGTCTGCTCATTGACGCTATCAAGGTATCAATATAATTAATATTAATCGTTTCCCATGCGGTATCAATGGCTGCAATTAGTGCATTACGGTTTACTGGTATAAAATTTGGCCCTTGTTGTCTTCGGATAACAGCAAGTATTCGAGCCCAAACATTTTCGATAATGTTAAAATCTGGGCTTTTGCTGGCCAGGGTAACAGCTCAAGTTATTTTCTCGTATCCAATTGCGCACAACCCGCGAAGTATGAATAGGGGCGTTGTCCTTTAACAACAAAAATACATTATGAAAATGTTAATTCAACAGATCCCGAACTATTTTTGGAGAAAGTATAGTGAAATAAGAATACTTACTTGTTGGAAAATATAATCTTCGTCTGGATAAAACACTTCGACTGAAGGTTTCATAATAGTTTCCAAAATATCTAAATACGCAGCAGAATCAAGACGTCCATCGATAGCCCAACAAACTCCTGGACCCCGCGCGCTAACCCAACCCCACACATTCACAGAAAAATAACCACTTCGTTTTTAGGACATATGTGATTATTTTCGTAACGAGTTCCTTCCATTCTAAAAACTTTTAGTGGTCCATCGTTGCGGCTATTGAACGTTTTTCGTCGCTAAAAATCACTCGATTCCAAAATTCCAAAGGTTCGTTCACATATCGCCTTGCAAATTCCAGACGACGTCTCATATTTTCGTCACTGAGAACTTCTTTCGCAGCAGCATTATACTTCTTTATTCCCATCTCCTTTAATCTTTTTGTGCAGTTATACGGCATCCGGGAAAATGTGTATCTGCTATAGCCCTGGAGTATGTAGCAAATGGTTGTTCTGTTACGTAATGAAACAACTCGAGATCTTGAGCACGTGTAGATACTTTAGGTCTACCACTTCCGATGGCTCTTTCCAAAGTGTGTTCAAGATTCCATTTTACTCGGTAATGCCCTACGGTGCTTTTGGTATATCTAACATACGTGAAATTTCACGCACGCTACGGCCCGCCGCTAATTCCGAAACAATCCGCGCTTTCAAATCAGCACCGAGATGAGGTGGCATTTTCACAACACTTGAAATTTTAAACTAAAATGGAATTTACATTTCTTACTTTATTTATTGGTTCACACTACCCCTTCTCAAACAGTAGGTAATTGTTTATTTATTACATACTTCTAATGACCAATGTAACAACCCTTAGAGCAATATGACTCAAAGGAAGTAAATTAAACAAGCAAGGATATTCTATTGTTATTGAAACTTATTCATAAAGTAAAAGCCATTTCCTTATAATGCTAATGGACAGGATTTTCTTTTAAGTATTAAGATTACAATAGAGGACTTATAAACTTTCGAAAATATCTAATTATAAATATTTACACTGCAATTGCGCTTTTTCCTTAATAATTTCTTAGCAATAACATACACGTTCTTGGTTTTAAGTTGTCATAAATTTGATATGATATAAATTTGTGTTTCTAATATTACATCACAAACTAATCTTTATTCGCCAAAAAATTGTTGCTTAAGTTGTAAAGCTTCGTACACACCTGAACAACAAACCGAGCAACAAACATAACAACGAACCGAAAGTCAAACAGAACGACAAACGATCTTTTATGATTTCCACAATCCGAACAACAAACGGAACGTTTGTGCTGTTCCATAATTATTTTCAGTAGTTTTCAGTTCATATATATTTATTATTGAGAAGAAAATTGCGGAAAACAGAAGATGTGCCAACCAAATTTTACGCACAAAGAAAAGTAAAAATTATAATTTACTTCGCTTTTTTTATTTTGGAAATTTCCCGCCCAAATGATGCTAATAGGGACATCATTTTTCTTGCATTCTTAAACACTGATTAATTTAAAACATTTTTCTTCTGTCAACTCCATAATATTACCTAAAACACAACAAACCCACAAAAGGGAGGACAAAAATAAATAATTTAATTCTCCCGCATAAGTTTGTTCGCCGTTTTGTTTAGATTCGTCCAAACCTGCAAACGCATTCGCGCGCATTTTCTTTGATGTCGGAGAAAAAACCGACAAGTTGCGGGAACGCCGCAAACCGTTCGTGGAACAATCAGGACTTGCGAATCTGTTCTAAAATTCGTACGTAGCACCGTCAAATTAATGTTCCGATTGCCGTTCGGTTCGTTGTTCTGTTTGTTCCTCGGTTTGTTGTTCAGGTGTGTACGAAGCTTTACAATAAGCATATTAATATGAACTATATCTTATGAAAGGAGAGTTATGTAACTATAATTAACGACTTAACGTTACGTTAGTAGATTCCATTTACTATTTACACATATTTTCTTGGAACATTCGATAATTAACTATCGGGATATGATGACCCTATACTTCGCAGGTTGTGCGCAACTGGATACAAGCAAATAACTTGGAGCTGTTACCCTGGCCAGCAAAAGCCCAGATTTTAACATTATCGAAAATGTTTGGGCTCGAATACTTGCTGTTATCCGAAGACAACAAGGGCCAAATTTTATACCAGTAAACCGTAATGCACTAATTGCAGCCATTGATACCGCATGGGAAACGATTAATATTAATTATATTGATACCTTGATAGCGTCAATGAGCAGACGCCTCCAGAATGTATCAATAATAATGGAGGTCACACCCATTATTGATTTCTTATATTTATTTATATAGTAATACCTTTATTTAAAAAAAAAGTTTTCATTTAATTTTAAACTATAACTTGGTATCTTAATTATAATTATGTAATAAATTCTTGTCAAAAACTAAATATATACGTTGACAATAAGAATTGCCTTAGTTTTTATTTTCACTTTTTATATTAACTACAGAAAAAAATGAAACGTCATAAAATATACATTTTGTAAGGACTAAATATTATGAATAGAGAGTTTAATGATTTTTTTAATAACTTACAATAATTAGTAGGTTAGATTTATTTAAAAATAAGTAATAATCAGTCAACCCAAATAACCATGTTTAGTTTTTGATTTAATTTAAAAGTTATTGCTTGTAGACGTTTTTAAATCAAAATTATTTCTAATTTTATTTTGTAAACATTTCCTAAACAAAATTTTGATTCGATAATTAATCGAGCTATGGTGTTTAATTAGCGATACCTTCAAATATATTCTTTAAAGAAAAAATTAAGTAAGCAACGTAAATTACCTATTTTCTAAAACGTGCTTAGTGTAATGATTCATTCTACAGTCCTTCTATAAGATAACCCCTGCTGAGACTACCTGCTGTTAGAATTGTAAATGATACCCTTAAGCCCGCTTCACAATGTGCAAACTTTTGTTTACAGAAATTGTGGTGTCCAAGTTTTAAATTTCATGAGTGTACATAAATTCTGATCGAAAAATAAAAATCACCTTGGTTTACTTGCTGATGACTGGTTGTCACTGAACTGAGCTTCAGCTGCAATTGCTTCTGCTCCAATAACATTTTTATTTTCTGACGTAACGGCAAGGAGAGGGTTGATATCAACACCGTTTTAGTAAATGCGGTTTTGTAAGCTGCTTTGCCAATTCTGTCAGGTAAAGTCTGCGTGATATCCTGTTAGCAGTATTGGTCGCATAAATGATCTGAGAATTAATTCCCCCAATATTTAGCGTTGTACAGAATACTGTAAGAGACCACCTGTTACTATCTCGTGTCACTGAATACTCCGTCTTCATTCTGTCTACGACATCGACACCACCTTTGGTCAGGTGATAGAATGTAATAACAGAAGCTATCAAATCTTCTCTAGAAGTTGGGTCTATTTCTCCATCACCATGCAATGTGGAAAGCATCAAGAAGTTTTTGTTTTTTCGTGATAAGTAAGATGCTAGCAGACAATTATTTGCATTTGTGCCATATGCAAAAATTGTACTTTCTACTGGTCTAATTTTAGTGTTTAGAAAGATAGGGGGTATTTCGCGTTTGTTTTACCTCAGTGTTCCTACTAATGTTAGTCTATGGTTGTTATCGGGTGTCCAGAACCTCTTCTGACAAACAAGACCGAGATTCCTCGATAATTTTAAGACAATTTACCCAATTCACCTAGTCTGAAAATGTTTCCTAAGGGAGCTAGAGCTCTTTGAAGATGGCGCCTGGTAAAGTAAAAATTAAAAGATAAACTTCGCGAACTGAACAACAATTTGACAATGAAAACGTAGGTTTACTTTTGTTGGCAGTTCAGCCAACTAGTGCAAAAATATAAATTTAACTTTAATGACAAAAAAACAAAAATTTCAAATCCCTTTTTCTAAAACGGTGTATCCTAATGACTTAAAAATAAGAGTACCTTTTAGTACTAGATACCTGAAAATTTAATAATCTAGTGTCACAAATGCTTAAAAGTTAAAGACAAAAAAGTTATGCGTTAAAATAACGGTTATTAACCCAAAACGGTCGCCTATGACCGGTACTAGAAATTCGCAATTGATGGAATCGATTCATCTCTGAAGGCTAACAAGCATACCAGTTTTTGCTTTTCTAAGTAAAAGCGTTCTAGAGATATTTAAAAAAAAAACTATTTACAAGGCGCCATCTTCAAAGAGCTCTAGCTCCCTTAGGAAGCATTTTCGGACGGTGAATTGGGTTAAATTGTCTTAAAATTATCTGAGGAATCTCCGGTCTTGGTTTGTCAGGAGAGTTTCTGGACACCCTGTATAAATCGTTTGCTAGAGGAACAGATGTGAAATAGTTATCTGTTGACACATTTCTCCCTGTTCCCAAAACATGTTGCATTAAACGCTTTACTACACTGCTAGCATCAATTGTTACCTGAAAAGGGCCGCTAGGCTGTTTTTCTACATAAACTTCTAAGTTGTGTGTATAAAACATTCTTGCATCTACTGCTGCATAATTTTTTGAGAATATACTGCCTGAATCGGCATCAACCACGAAGCGCTTCCAGTATTTCATCTACCAAATAATTATTGAGGCATTCTTTAACAAAATTATCGAAAACAAAACGCACTAGAGCTAAATTGCCATATTTTGCTCTTTCTTGTCTAGAGTTTTTATCACCGAATCTAATTACTTGAATGAGAGTATGAAATCTACTTTTGGACATCGTAGCAGCAAAAAATTCTGGCAGTGCCATCAGTAGTCCATAATTCTTCTGTGTTGAGATGATGTGCTCGTTTGACTCAGCTAAATATAAGATTCCCAGGAAGGCATTAATTTCATCAAAGTCTGTTGGTAGGACGTCTCTCTCACGTGAAAAGGCTTCCCTCATAATACCAAGGTGGGAATTTGTACACTCAACAATATGCGCTATGATTTCATCAGGAGAAAACAGTTTCCAGCATTCCAAAATAGTTTTTGGATTCTTCGCTACGAACTGAGAAATAATGTTTTGTCTTAGAGTTTTTGTACGTTCTTGTCTGGGATTGTGTATCCACTACTACTAACCTTGTCTTTTTCAACATATACATGTTGCCTCTCAGTGATGATTTGAAAATTTGGTGCTACATTTTCACCACTGACTGGCTCATTATAGGTGTGGTATATTTGCAGAACATTATCTTCGTCGTTGGATTGTTCAGTATCAGTACTATGATTACTGTGTTCTGATGGTGCATCTTCATCCGATATGTCACCTGGACATTCGAATTGCTCAATTTTTTCCCACAAAGCTTGAAGATGTGTTTGCTTTTCTTCGTAAGATCTGCTTAGATAATATGACATTCTTTATTATTTCACAATTAATAACTTTATTACTCGCGCCGTTAGATTATAACTAACAAACCGAAAAATAGTGGCAAGATGATCGTTCGCGTGTTAGTTTTCAACTAACTCACTGAGTAGGCTTTAGTCGATGGGGCCCCCACTACTCGCTCTTCTGAAATATGGTAAAATAAGCTTTATGAATACTAGGTACAAACCACATTGCAAGCATTGCCGGTTGCCCAAGTCCGTATTGTCGCTATTAATAAAATATTCAAGATACTTTAGAAAAGTTAGATAAAATCTAACAACGCGATCGATGGCGGGTTAAGGTACATTTGTCAACAATAATCTTTTATAGAACAAATAATATGTTTAAATCAACAATTACACCTTTTTTACTGTTAAATAGTAAAAAATAAATTGATTGTTATGCTTATAATATGGTCTGAAGTCTGGACCTTTATCTCCATACGGATCAGTTGCTCAGAAAAGCAAGAATAACTTAATAAATATGTGTTAAACATTGTGTTTATGGTGTGTTTCACATATCAGTATCGTAGATAGTTTAGTATTAATAAAAAAGAACCCAGAAATAATTATTTAATCTTTATTAATTGTACAGTTTACGATTTTGTCAAAAGCTCAAAAAATATTATAACGAAGAGCGCCTGGCGATCAAATTATGAATCCGATAGTCTAATTAATTAAGTAAATATTTTCAGTTATAAAATAAGAAAATTTTTGATTTTCAGTAATATTTTAGTGTTAATAGTCTATGTAAATAAATATGACAAAACGTAAATTCAATTCAATTGATTTATAAAGCGTCTTATTATTATTTAAACTCGTATCACAAATGATATCGTTCTAGTGGTGGCAACCAAAATTAATTAACCGGTTAATCGATTAATTGAATTTTAATTAATCGTGGTTTTCAGGAAAATCGAAAACCGATTAATTGGTTAATTGATTTACATAGTTGGCTTTCAAAATAGATTTCTAAAATCGGTTTTGAAGTCGACTTTTAAAATCGATTTTCAAAGTCGATTTTTTAAAATCGGATTTTAAGTCGATTTTTAAATCGGTTTTAAGTCGATTTCTAAAATCGGTTTTAAATCGATTTGTAAAATTGTTCTTAAAGTCGATTTAAGAAACGATTTTTAATATCGATTTTATGAATTGAATTTTTATTAACGGAGTTTTAGAAGGGATCTTTTAAATCGGTTTTAAAATGGTGGTTTTTATCAATTGTATTGGCGAATTTAAATACTGTTACTAATATTAATTGATTAAAAAAAATCGGATTAAAAGCAATAAAAAACTGTCAGAAAAAATACACGCATAATAAGCCGGAGAAAAGAAAACCCGCTGGCCAAAAAAAGTGGCCTGAGGTCAATGTCTAAAATGTCAATTTAAGCGACTATAATGAGTTAGTTAGTTAATTCTCTATTTTTAATATTCAAAGATTTGGGCCAAAACGCAGGATCATCTGACACTAACACGCTTTTATGGATTAATGAATTTAGCAAACATTTATGCAATAATATTTTCTTTTATTATCGACCTTTAAAAGAAACGATAAAAAAAAATGTTAAAAAATTCTATAATCCTAACATTGACAAATTTTACCTGCTGCACCAACAAACTAAGATTTAAACCTTTTAATCCTCTTAGTGTTAACTATGTATATTCTTCAAGGAACACTTGTCAGCAGAAAACTGTCATTGCTTTAACGGGTAGATAGTCGGCTTTGGCAAACGTAAAAACTGTAAAAAAAAAAGCTTTTTTACAAGGTAAGATAAATTACTGAGAGGTCTGCTGCTCGAAAGGTAAAGGTTGAATCATTTTTAAACATTTTAAAACTAAATGGATCTAGATTCAAATTGAAGCGGCTTAACTAGTCAAAAACTTGCAATAAACTTAAGAAAACTGGATTAGACAGAAAGAAATAAAAAAATAGGGGTTTCTGTTTAAAATAAGAAAGTTAATGATTACTTCGGTACTACCGCAAGTACGACATATGTTTAATGTTTTCATAAAAAAACCCATATTTTATTAAGTTTGTTCATGACAAAATTGTTACTGCAGATTTTGATAAACAATTATTATATAAATTCTTTTAAAATAAACGTTTAAAAATAAATTTTAAGAAACGGTGTTAAAAATAACCGATTGCGAAAATCGATTTAAACAACCGATTTTAAAATCGATTATAAAAACGGTCTTATAAACCGATTTTAAAACCCGATTTTAATATAAGATTTTCCAGAAGTAACGATTCATCGATTTTTTCGGTTAATCGATTTTTTTCTAAAACGATTAATCGGTTTCCGTTTTCCACGGTTTTGCCACCACTAATCGTTACATCAATAAACTCATTGATTGCAAATTTTTATTGCTGGTATTTCCGTATAGTATCTTTAAATAATTGAATTTAAAAGCTGCATTACAATTAATACAGAGTTTGACTTGTCTTTGCGGTAATCTTCTCATCAAATTTAAAGTGTTTCTAATCATCAGCTGATTACAATCTATTTGTACATCATACGTAGGAACGACGTCTTTACCAGAGATCAGATAAACATCATTTTCCAACAAGACTCAATTAGAAAAGCACACCCAAATCAGGTAGAAAGAAAATCAAATTTACACTCAAAGAAAAACCACCATCGACGTTCTTCAATCCCCTAGATACGTTTTTTTTTTAGATTAAATCAACACATACCCGAGAACTTTTTCGCTAAGGGTAGACACTAACAAACAGTGCTAATGGTGGTTGGCAAGAAAACGGCCGTTATCATCAGACAATAATTATCAATTATTCTAGGCGCAAAATTGGTTGGTCAACTTATGAGAGCTACTGCCATCTAATAACACTTTGTCGACATATTCAAACGTGTTAACACATGTTGAATATCACGCAAGTTTTATCGCTTTTTATCTCATGATGTAAGGGGCAATACAAACCCTGAAATAGATGAGAAATAACTATGTGGATCTGACCAAGCCATGAGTGTGCCATATTGCTAAAAGCAACATTCTAAAAACGGCATGAGTTGATTGGTTACATAAAATTGCATCAAGACAATGATCGCCCGCATGTAGCTAATGTTGTGGTCAAATTTTGAAACAACAGAAATGTGCTTTGTGTACTCCACCGTTTGTATAGTCCTGATGTGGCCACATGAGATTTTTTTTGTATCCTCAACCAAAAAAGATCCTAATGGTCTCCGATTTCAAACAAAAATAAACGCTGTAAATGTTTTAAAGGCAATTCTGAAGGGGCTTACCAAGAATGGCTTACGCCATGTATTTGGGATAAGGGCATTGTACTGGAGGGGCACTATTATAGAATGTGATAAAAGTATTGTAGTGGAATATTAATAAACAATGTTTTGGTAGAATAATCCCCTCGTACATAAGAAAGGATGTAACTTTTTTTACTTTGAAACTTTTTCTCTCTAATAAAAACTATAGAACTTGTTTTCTTCTTTTCTAACGTAAACTATAACACATAGGCAATAAAAGTAGAATTGCAGAATAACTACATTTGATTATTATAAAAGTCTTAAAATTATTGAAAAATAAATACTACATAAAAAGGAGTTCATTACACTCAAGTCAACAAGTATGTCAGAAGAATCGATGGATTTCTTTGCAATGCGCCAAAGGAAATAATTATCTGGCCAAGAAATTCGAAAAATATTAATGGAACAAAGATAAATAATTAGGCTTGTGTTGGGTATCCGATAGAAGGAGAAGGAAACAGAAGAAAAAAAATCTCGTCAAAATAGAATAACTAATAAAGAAACATGTAGAAAAAAGAAGTAGATTCAGGCGTGTTAAAGCACATTGAATATAAAAAGTAAATAATCACGTTCGTTTTGTGGTGTTATTGGTGGTTAATAGCAACCGTTTGACGAATGAATTTCAACGGTGGATTTATGTGCGGTTTATTATATGAAATATATAATATTATACTATATAGAATATGGTTTTAAGAAAACAAAGAGAAAAAGTGAAGAAGAAAAGTGGTGGTGAGGGAAAAAGGAAATAGAAGTGGTCGATAGATACAGGTATCTGATAAATAACTTAATTTATGACAAAAAAGATGAAGTACAAATTAAAGAGTTAGAGCAAAAGAGAAATATGGTATTGGGACAAGTATGGGAAATGGAGAGAATGTTTTTGGAAACAATATAGAGAAAGAAAGTGGCTGTGTGATAGGTTGGTAAGATATGTATTATTATATGGCTACGGGATATGACGATGGAAAGAAAGGAAGAGATGAAATATTGGAAATAGACGTTAGGTTTAGAAGGAAACTCTAAGATATATTGTAGAAGAGGAAGTAACAATGGATGAAATAAAGGAGATGGGCGTGGATAATTGTTGTAAAATACGAAGAAAAGATGAGGAAGAGAGAAAGTGAAATATTAAAGGAATGCTGGAAAAACGTAGAGGATTGAAAAAACTGCTATGGTAAAGGGAGAAAGATAACTGTATTACAAAAGGGTAGGATACTATAGAGAAGAAAGTAAAAATAATAAGATGAGATGGAGTGAGCATAGAAATGAATGTACCTTACAAGGATGTACGGATACAGAAAAGGAGAGTGAATATAGCAGAGGAGATATAATGAGAAATATATAATAACGGAGAGTGCCAAAATGCTTGAAAAAATAATAATAGAAAAAGATTGATTGCAAGATTTAAATGTAGAAATGAGGAGGCAGAGAATAAGTATTGGGAAAGTGACAAGGACAGAATGTGTAGACTGTGTGGAGATGAGTGGGAGGATTTGAAACATCTGAAACAACTAAAATTTGATTAAGTTATATACAATATTTACATAAATAAACTGTTTGCTAAGTGCGATTACCTACTGACATGGATATAAAGTAAACGTTCGCTTACAACATTGTTAGGTGGGTACTCAATGCTGTAATGTACTGTCTTTCTGCTGACAATCTTACATTATTTATTTGCATTTAGTAAGTTGTTGTTGGATCAGCAAGGTCGCTGAAAATCTACTTCCTGTATGGTCAGCATTTGTTAATCGTTTTTGACAAAATGCGGACGGTATTTTATTTATATTTCGATTTCTTTGTAAATTATATTTCCTGATGCAGCTGGCAGCCCCATAATAAAATTGAAAATAAGGGGATCAACAGAATAACAGGCTGGAGTCCCATTCACAGAAAAATAATAAAGACCAGAACGCTGATGGATAGATGATATGATTCCATTCAAAGTCAAAAATTAAACAATGGAGAGTGGGAAAAACTACAATTTTGATCATCCTATAAAACCCAAACCTATAAATTTTATTTTAAAATTAAAATTTTTAAAACGCAAAAAAATTATATTTCATTCATTACCTTCCACTCCTCCAATTTATTAACAATTTTATTTTTATTCATAATTTGTGACTAATTCCGTTTTTCAATGTTTTTTGTTTTTATTAAACTTTCTTATTTACTTTCTCGTACTCGGTCTTCTTCAATTTCTCCCAAAAATAATGTCTTCAACTCCTCAAATGTACAGAATTTATTTTGGGTGGTTGTCATCTACATTGCTTGCCCTATTTTTACTGTTTTCTGATAATTGCATTATGTTGCTATTGTTACTTTATCTCGTTTTCCATTTAGCGAACACTATCTATTCTCTTTAACCATTTTTTTTAAGTTCTAACTTTACTTGCACTCTAGTATCTCCGTAACTATTAGTTTTTCCTCAGTAATTCTACACATTCTCTTAATCTTGCTCTAACAATATTTAATTTTTTTATCGTACTTTCTTATCATATCTAGAAATATTACGTTGTAATTCGTTTTTCTTTTAATTATCTTCTTTTTCTCTCTATTATTGTATATTTATTATTCTGTATTTCATTTTTTTTCGTATCAGGTTCCATAGTGTCCTCTACTACTTCTTACTTATTTCTCTTTGATTCGGCGTTGATTATATTTATTTATTTAATTTCCTTTAGTTTTCTACCAATTTTCTTCTTAAATATTATAAAACTCAGATCACTTTTTTTAATTAAAGTTTTTTAAATCTTTCTTCAATATTGTTTTATATTCTTCATTTTCTCTTTCTATTTTTAAAGGTTTGTTGACTTTTCCCAAAATATAGTTTTTATTTCTTCACTATTTTTTATAAATATGTATACATTAGTATTAAAGTTTTTGCACTATTGATGCATTGTGGCTAAGAGAAGTTAACATACACAGCCTCAAAATTTCAAACTCTCTCACTTTACTTGGAATAATAAAATTGTCAAAAATGGTTACGTGATATATACAATAATTTGTGCATAAAGAATTATTTGATTTATTTTAAAGTTTCATTCTTGCTTAGTTTATAAAACCGATTTTTTTACTTATGTTTACTAATGATGTACATAACTTGATCTTTTGAAAACAAGAAATATTAAAAAAGTGATTGAGCGATCAAATGAAGAAGAATACGACGTTGATACAAGATACAATAATGATGATATGAGACACATATTTCATAATGTTTAATACATTGCAAAGAAAATCAAATTAATTTATGATACAGTTCCTCTCTTAAACTGGTTCCCATATTTTCCGAGCATATTAAAATCATGTTGAAAGTCTAGTTATCTTAAATTTGCAATAATGTCAATTTTGACATAATTTTATTTATGATTATAGTTATTATTTTACAATATCATTTGATTAATTAAATTAAACTATGCAGTGTTGCAAATCTTTTTGGCAATTATCGAATCAAATAGAAAAATTGGGAATTATTCAGACGTCCTCGACGTAAAACCCAAATCAATCTTAAGCGTAATGTATGAAGGAAACAATAAAGTGATGGAAGGAAACATCTTAACACCGACCACAGTCAAAGACAAGCCTGTTGTATTTTGGAATACCGAAGATGACGAATCTTTATATTTATTAGCCATGGTAGATCCAGACGCACCGAGTCGAGAAAATCCGAAAAGTAGAGAATGGCATCATTGGCTTGTTGGTAACATTCCGGGTAATAATATACAATTGGGTGAAACACTGTCCGAATATATAGGGGCGGGTCCTCCGGAAGGTACCGATTTACATCGTTATGTATTTTTACTATACAAACAATCGAAAAAACTTAAATTCGACGAACCTAAGCTCACCAACCGGTCCGCAGAAGGAAGAGAAAAGTTTTCTATAAGATGCTTTGCAAATAAATATAATCTTGGTGATCCTATTGCTGCAAATTTTTTCCAGGCTGAATGGGATGACTATGTGCCTTTATTGTATCAACAACTATCGGGCGAAACGCTTAATAGTAAACCAGATACTACTACTAGTAAGACCAGTAAATCTTTTCGTTCTTCAACCAATACCAATGATTAAAATTAGACATTTGTTTTCATGTAAAATAGGTACTTAGTGGTATTCAAATTTATTAAATGAAAGAACAAAGTGAGCTTGTAATTTTAAACTCAATAAAAATTTGGCACCATATTTTTTAATAAATCGTGCGTAAAAAAATAAAACTATCTGTAAAAGTACCGGGTGTTCCGATAAGGATACGGAGCGGCCGTATCTCGACAATGGTAAAGCCTAGAGGCTTGAAAAAAAACCCTTATATATAAAGTGACCAAGAGAAAAGGCTGGAAATTATTTTGAAGTTCGTCAATCGACCGCAAGGGGCAAATGCAATGAAGGAACATACACTTTATGCTATCTTAGAAAGTTGGACGATATGCCCCAACTTTGAAGGTATAGTTTTATTGCTTGTGTTATACGGCATCATTTTGTCTCATGATATTTTTCCGTATCTGTCATAATAAAGGAGGGGGAGGTCAAATCATTTTTCAGTGTTTGAATTGCAATATCTTCTGAACTATTAAAGCTATTAAAATATTTTTAATATCGTTTGAAAGAAGAATTTTATGGTCTTTTAAAAAAATATTTTGTTAAATCATCTAGTTTGAAACATACAAACTACAGGGCGTTATCAATAACAATTACATATTTTTGTGATTATTGGGAAAAAGTTAAATAAAACGGTAGTGTTTTATTTACAGGTTATGAAGTCAGCTATATTTTAGTGAAAACCGCATGACGATATCTCCATCCGTTCTCGATTTATAGGGGAAAACCTAGGAAATTGAACTACCTCAATCGGATAAAGTTACCTTAGCAAGAAATACAAACCGTTACTATGGTAACGCTATTTTAAATATATTTGACATTTGTCAAAAGTTAAGTCTGATAGTTTCTGTCACTTAGATTACCTTTTAAATCAATTTTTTGAAACAATATGACATTTACTAACGCGGAAGCGTATGATATGTTACGAATATATTTTGAAAATGCCCTTCAAAGTTGGAGCTTATCGTCCAACTTTTAGAGATAACGTCAAGTTTATGTTCCTTCATAGCATTTGCGTCCCCTTGCGGTCGATTGACAAACTTAAAAATAATTTCCAGCCTTTTTTCTTGGCCACTTTGTATATAAGGATTTTCTTTCCAAACTTCTAGGCTTTACCATTGTCGAGATACAGTCGCTCCGTATCCTTATCGGGACACCCGGTACAATGTTAATTAAATAGGACTTACATTATTAAACAGTATTTATTGACATTGATGACAGGTAAACCAAACAACGAGAACATACAGAATAAAAAGTGAAACTTCATAGACGATCTATGTAATACCTATCCGTTACAAATTAAAAATGCTCTTTTTGACGTAGATAAAACATTGTCAAAATGTGTGTCTTACGACATCTCGTGTAAAACATTGACACGTATGAATAGTATAAACTAAGAAAAATGCCAACAGTTAATTGTAACGACATGTGTGCGTTTAAGTGCATAGCGCTATCTAAGCGACAGCTTTAATGCTTGAAACACACGTGTGTCGATAAAGCCAAGTAAAACTTGTACAGAAGCATAACACGCAACGAAAGAACACCTGATGCAGCATTTTGTTCTTATGGTGTATACTTAAGTGCGGTATACAACTGTACAAGACGGCGGTTGGTCTTTTAAACTCTCGTGGAGCAATGAACATAAGCAAAATGTGTGTCTTACGACATCTCGTATAAAACATTGACACGTATGAATAGTATAAACTAAAGAAAACATTGTATAATACATATGTGAGACGAGCTTTTGTAAAAGCTTTACTTCAAACACTTCTCGTATAAATATTATCTACGTCACAACTAAAAATTGCAGTTGGAAACAATTACTTACAATATAGTCGGAAAACCAACGATATAAAAGTCCAATAAACCCTACTACCGCAAACGTACTTAGAGAGCACCACCGTAAAAATTTGCCCGCAAGATGAAGTATGATACCAAAAACCTCAAATTTTTAAACATTTTCTTTTGATTTTTTTATTTTTGCAGGTAACTTTTAATTAGTAATTCGTAGAGGTAAAGGGATGCAAGGTTTTGAATAGGTACTAACTAATCGTTAAGTCAACGTTGGAGGTGATGAACACGAAAACGCAGTACACAAAAATAAAAAAGACTTTGTTGTTAATACAGCCAATAACAAAATATTAGTCACAGAATTAATTTAAATTATTAAAGAAGCCATAGAAATCCAAAAACGGCAACAGAATCTGAATACCAGAGAGACACGAAGACTACCTACACGGTGGAAACCGGTCTTAAGAAACAAACTTGTGACTACGAAACGAAAATTATATGTGGTCTATGTGACTCTGACAAAACGTCGTCGGACCGAGATTATCATACTTGTTAAAGAAGGAAACATGCATGTAATACCCTGTAAAAGTACACTCAAGAAATTTAAAACTTGGACACCACAATTTCTGTAAACAAAAGTTTGCACATTGTGAAGCGGGCTTAAGGGTATAATTTACAATCCAACAGCAAGTAGTCTCAGCAGGGGTTATCTTATAGAAGGACTGTAGAATGAATCATTACACTAAGCACGTTTTAGAAAATAGGTAATTTACGTTGCTTACTTAATTTTTTCTTTAAAGAATATATTTGAAGGTATCGCTAATTAAACACCATAGCTCGATTAATTATCGAATCAAAATTTTGTTTAGGAAATGTTTACAAAATAAAATTAGAAATAATTTTGATTTAAAAACGTCTACAAGCAATAACTTTTAAATTAAATCAAAAAACTAAACATGGTTATTTGGGTTGACTGATTATTACTTATTTTTAAATAAATCTAACCTACTAATTATTGTAAGTTATTAAAAAAATCATTAAACTCTCTATTCATAATATTTAGTCCTTACAAAATGTATATTTTATGACGTTTCATTTTTTCTGTAGTTAATATAAAAAGTGAAAATAAAAACTAAGGCAATTCTTATTGTCAACGTATATATTTAGTTTTTGACAAGAATTTATTACATAATTATAATTAAGATACCAAGTTATAGTTTAAAATTAAATGAAAACGTTTTTTTTAAATAAAGGTATTACTATATAAATAAATATAAGAAATCAATAATGGGTGTGACCTCCATTATTATTGATACATTCTTGGAGGCGTCTGCTCATTGACGCTATCAAGGTATCAATATAATTAATATTAATCGTTTCCCATGCGGTATCAATGGCTGCAATTAGTGCATTACGGTTTACTGGTATAAAATTTGGCCCTTGTTGTCTTCGGATAACAGCAAGTATTCGAGCCCAAACATTTTCGATAATGTTAAAATCTGGGCTTTTGCTGGCCAGGGTAACAGCTCCAAGTTATTTGCTTGTATCCAGTTGCGCACAACCTGCGAAGTCATCATATCCCGATAGTTAATTATCGAATGTTCCAAGAAAATATGTGTAAATAGTAAATGGAATCTACTAACGTAACGTTAAGTCGTTAATTATAGTTACATAACTCTCCTTTCATAAGATATAGTTCATATTAATATGCTTATTGTAAAGCTTCGTACACACCTGAACAACAAACCGAGGAACAAACAGAACAACGAACCGAACGGCAATCGGAACATTAATTTGGACGGTGCTACGTACGAATTTTAGAACAGATTCGCAAGTCCTGATTGTTCCACGAACGGTTTGCGGCGTTCCCGCAACTTGTCGGTTTTTTCTCCGACATCAAAGAAAATGCGCGCGAATGCGTTTGCAGGTTTGGACGAATCTAAACAAAACGGCGAACAAACTTATGCGGGAGAATTAAATTATTTATTTTTGTCCTCCCTTTTGTGGGTTTGTTGTGTTTTAGGTAATATTATGGAGTTGACAGAAGAAAAATGTTTTAAATTAATCAGTGTTTAAGAATGCAAGAAAAAAATGATGTCCCTATTAGCATCATTTGGGCGGGAAATTTCTAAAATAAAAAAAATTATAATTTTTTACTCTTCTATGTGCGTAGAAATTTGGTTGGCACTATCTTCTTGTTTTCCGCAATTTTCTCTTCTCAATAATAAATATATATGAACTGAAAACTACTGAAAATAATTATGGGAACAGCACAAACGTTCCGTTTGTTGTTCGGATTGTGGAAATCATAAAAGATCGTTTGTCGTTCTGTTTGACTTTCGGTTCGTTGTTATGTTTGTTGCTCGGTTTGTTGTTCAGGTGTGTACGAAGCTTTACAACTTAAGCAACAATTTTTGGCGAATAAAGATTAGTTTGTGATGTAATATTAGAAACACAAATTTATATCATATCAAATTTATGACAACTTAAAACCAAGAACGTGTATGTTATTGCTAAGAAATTATTAAGGAAAAAGCGCAATTGCAGTGTAAATATTTATAATTAGATATTTTCGAAAGTTTATAAGTCCTCTATTGTAATCTTAATACTTAAAAGAAAATCCTGTCCATTAGCATTATAAGGAAATGGCTTTTACTTTATGAATAAGTTTAATAACAACAGAATATCCTTGCTTGTTTAATTTACTTCCTTTGAGTCATATTGCTCTAAGGGTTGTTACATTGGTCATTAGAAGTATGTAATAAATAAACAATTACCTACTGTTTGAGAAGGGGTAGTGTGAACCAATAAATAAAGTAAGAAATGTAAATTCAATTTTAGTTTAAAATTTCAAGTGTTGTGAAAATGCCACCTCATCTCGGTGCTGATTTGAAAGCGCGGATTGTTTCGGAATTAGCGGCGGGCCGTAGCGTGCGTGAAATTTCACGTATGTTAGATATACCAAAAAGCACCGTAGGGCATTACCGAGTAAAATGGAATCTTGAACACACTTTGGAAAGAGCCATCGGAAGTGGTAGACCTAAAGTATCTACACGTGCTCAAGATCTCGAGTTGTTTCATTACGTAACAGAACAACCATTTGCTACATACTCCAGGGCTATAGCAGATACACATTTTCCCGGATGCCGTATAACTGCACAAAAAGATTAAAGGAGATGGGAATAAAGAAGTATAATGCTGCTGCGAAAGAAGTTCTCAGTGACGAAAATATGAGACGTCGTCTGGAATTTGCAAGGCGATATGTGAACGAACCTTTGGAATTTTGGAATCGAGTGATTTTAGCGACGAAAAAACGTTCAATAGCCGCAACGATGGACCACTAAAAGTTTTAGAATGGAAGGAACTCGTTACGAAAATAATCACATATGTCCTAAAAAACGAAGTGGTTATTTTTCTGTGAATGTGTGGGGTTGGGTTAGCGCGCGGGGTCCAGGAGTTTGTTGGGCTATCGATGGACGTCTTGATTCTGCTGCGTATTTAGATATTTTGGAAACTATTATGAAACCTTCAGTCGAAGTGTTTTATCCAGACGAAGATTATATTTTCCAACAAGTAAGTATTCTTATTTCACTATACTTTCTCCAAAAATAGTTCGGGATCTGTTGAATTAACATTTTCATAATGTATTTTTGTTGTTAAAGGACAACGCCCTATTCATACTTCGCGGGTTGTGCGCAATTGGATACGAGAAAATAACTTGGAGCTGTTACCCTGGCCAGCAAAAGCCCAGATTTTAACATTATCGAAAATGTTTGGGCTCGAATACTTGCTGTTATCCGAAGACAACAAGGGCCAAATTTTATACCAGTAAACCGTAATGCACTAATTGCAGCCATTGATACCGCATGGGAAACGATTAATATTAATTATATTGATACCTTGATAGCGTCAATGAGCAGACGCCTCCAAGAATGTATCAATAATAATGGAGGTCACACCCATTATTGATTTCTTATATTTATTTATATAGTAATACCTTTATTTAAAAAAAAAGTTTTCATTTAATTTTAAACTATAACTTGGTATCTTAATTATAATTATGTAATAAATTCTTGTCAAAAACTAAATATATACGTTGACAATAAGAATTGCCTTAGTTTTTATTTTCACTTTTTATATTAACTACAGAAAAAATGAAACTATATAATTTTGTAAGGACTAAATATTATGAATAGAGAGTTTAATGATTTTTTTAATAACTTACAATAATTAGTAGGTTAGATTTATTTAAAAATAAGTAATAATCAGTCAACCCAAATAACCATGTTTAGTTTTTGATTTAATTTAAAAGTTATTGCTTGTAGACGTTTTTAAATCAAAATTATTTCTAATTTTATTTTGTAAACATTTCCTAAACAAAATTTTGATTCGATAATTAATCGAGCTATGGTGTTTAATTAGCGATACCTTCAAATATATTCTTTAAAGAAAAAATTAAGTAAGCAACGTAAATTACCTATTTTCTAAAACGTGCTTAGTGTAATGATTCATTCTACAGTCCTTCTATAAGATAACCCCTGCTGAGACTACCTGCTGTTAGAATTGTAAATGATACCCTTAAGCCCGCTTCACAATGTGCAAACTTTTGTTTACAGAAATTGTGGTGTCCAAGTTTTAAATTTCATGAGTGTACATTATAATACAGTGATAAGTAAAAGAGTTGACCTTCAAAAAACAAAATGAACTTACTTGATAATATTAAACAAAAGAAAAAATACCAGAAGGAGACTTGGTAGTTCAATATCTACGAAGTGTTTGAAACTAAATTATACAATTAAAGTACAACAAAGACTGAATAATTCGTTTGTATTTGCTTATAGTTTAAAACTATCAAGACATCTTTGAGTGCTATCTATGTTATACGTACGTCTAGGGTCAATAAAAACCCAATTGCAAGACGTTTTAAAAAATGTCTTATTAAAACAAATAAATACAATTAAAGGCACGTACCTTCAAAACTGTCAAACATCTGCGCCACTGGTTTACTAAAATTAGCTTTACAAGCTTTATACACTACAAAACATGCTTGAATATATCCACAAGCCATCACTACAAACATCCAAGTAGAGAAATAAGGCAATAGCAGCAAACGTTTCCAAATTGGGAAATCTGAACTGCTTTCTACTTTTAAACGAATGTTGTTTTTATTTTTTCTACTGTTTTTCTCTCCTGCATCTTTCGATAATTCTTCCATATTAATTAATTTATTTTTTTTGTGTAAGACTTTGAACAGTTTTTGTTTGAAAATTTAGGCTATTTTTTTTTGGCAATCAAAAAGGTTATTCCACACCATGTGTTACAATTTTCTTCCATCTGAAATGAATTAATAGGTACTTTAACTTTTAACCATACCTACACTGACAATTATTAATGAGTTTAAATATGACACTACTAAGCTTGTCATTAATGATGGGTTGTGATTTGGCGCTTGTTTTCGCAGGCTACATGAATTTGCAAAAACAAATCGGCTTATTCCTTAAACAAGCATTTGCAGGATCATTTAATCAGTGTTGAACATGTACTGCGGCTACAACTAATAGTTGTTATTCAGAATTTAAATAAAAATGATCATTGATGCCTGTATATTATGATTTTTATTCTGGTGACCTATTTATATCCTAACATCCAAAAATTTTTTTGTTTGTTAGATCATTTATAAATTCGGCCCCCTTAGGTCTTACGCCAAAACTAAGTATATAAGAATCACCATTTAATTTAGGGGAAGAATGGGGTCCACCAGGGGGGTTTGAGCTGATGTAATAAATTTTTTTTTTCTTAAGCTATATTCAGTCCGACAGGATGGGCTTTCAACTAGTCCAATATACTAAAATTCAAAATATGTGTGTTAAGACCTTTATAGACTCAGGCCCTGTAGGTCATAGACAAAAACTAAGTATATAATGAGAATCCGTATTGACTTGCAATGGAGAATGGGGGGGTCGGAGAGGGATTCCAGTTGACACAAAAGAAATGACGAAACCGGCTGTTATAACTCGGATTAAGGCTCTTTCAGTACCTACTCTTAATTTATTTTGTGCAAGGTTGCACAGACGTTTCAACATTTTATGCATGAAGTGGTCAATGGGAAAAATTTTGTTTTCCTTATCTGGACAATGTTCTTATAACCTAAAGCAAGGAAAAGCAAAATTTGAATATGCTTCTTGAGAGATTCCAGTTGTAACGCCAAATGCCGCCCAAACCACAATAATATCATTACCAACCTTAGATTATCGAGAGTAAAGTCAAGAGAAGGAACATGGCGTAGAAGTTCAAAGTTTAGATACCTCTTTTCTAAAACTTAAAAAAAAATATTATTTTTGAATGTAAATAAAGAAATATTTGGCGATACCTCCTCCGATATTTTTAAACTTTTTAAATAAAAAATTTTAGACATATAGCATTTGATATCTTACATTCTTTAGCGTACTCAGGAATTGCGGCATCCGTCAGATTAATTAAGGACAGATTTGTTTGATCTCATAGAACTGTGGCACAGGACACCATTAAATCTTATGGAACCAACTGCTAGGTCGACATTTCATCACTCGACTTACGATCGACAATTTCCGAACTTCTTTATGGTTCAACTTTCCGACTCCCAGATGAATTTAACACATCATCACTTTCTAAAAATATGTATTTCTGAAACACGATCTCATATGTCTACCCTACAACCGATTGAAGATTACATAATATTTATTAGTAAAGATTTACAAACCTGTAAGCACGTATTTTTCGTAACGCTACGAAGGACCTTTTTTAGTAACCTTCAAAATCGATTTTACTAAATTATTTGTAATGAGTTTAATGGATTTAATTGACCTTTGAAGTTATTCCATTCGCTATTCATCCCAGGAGACCTTAAGCTCCCATAATTTAAATGGATCTTTCCTAAAAACTCTAAAGTGTTACACAACTGTTTTATACTCGACTAGATTAAAAGCCGGTCTACAGACCGGCAGACGACTTGATTGAGAACCCATATAGCAATGTTAATAAAAATATCCTGCTAAAACATTCGAGGTTTTTTTACGACTACACCTTTTCACGTATTTTTGAAAAAAAAATTGTCATGCATATTTGAAACCGTCTTGGTCAGCCCGTCATTTTAAGGTATCATTCGATGGGTGGTCGTATTTAAAAAATACCCACATGAGTGGAGAAAAGTATTTTTTTATTAGACGTCGTTTGGCCCGGGAGCATGCCCAAGAAACCTGCTATCACAACTTGAGCTCAGGCACACCCCCACAGTGTGTATAGAAGGAGAACATCAGGAGAATTAACTCAATTATTAACATGGATAAAATATTGCGTTTTGTTTTCATTTCAGTTAATAAAAACATTTGAATTGTAATTGATAATTTGATTAATATCAACTATGTGCTGCTAAAATTGTTTAATGATGTGTATGAGACAGGTCAAACACGAATAAATTGGGTCAAGTCCCTCTTTATCCTAATCCCAAAGAAGATAAACGCAAATAAATGCGACCAATACCGCACTGGCACTGACGATTCATGTTCTCAAAATATTCCTGAAGATACCTAGTACACGCTAGAATAAATAGAAAATGTGAAGATGAGCTCTTATTGATTCGGATTCTGAAAAGGGTTTGACACTAGAAAAGCAATCTTCAGCCTTACAGTACTATTACAAAAATGCCAAGACTAATGAAAAACTATATCGATGTTCTCTATCGATTACCAAAAAGCGTTTGACTGTGTCAGTTTCAACAAACTAATTTAATCCCTCGATTGGGATCGGAATTGACAATACAGAAAATATCTTTATTAAATGCGGGGTACGACTGGGATGCGTACTGTCACCCCTGTTCTTTAACATATACTCAGACATTATTTTTTGCCCAGGCTTTACAAGACTTACAGGATGGTATAAAAATAAATGGACAAAATGTTAATAATCTACCTTATGCGGACGATACAGTCATAATAGCCAACTGTATAAAGGCGACCAATTACAGAAGTAATAATTATAAGTAAAACAATTATGGCCCCAACAAATATATCTAATATGCGGAAAACTCATTAAACAAGTTTTAAGGTTTAAATATCTGGAACGCTGGATAACTGAAGAGTTAAACCCAAACATAAAAATAACAAGCCAAATAAAACAAACAAGAAGAGTATTTCTTAACAAGAAAAAGCTACTAACCAATAAAACCTTTAATCTGGAACTAAGGTACCGTTTTGCTAAGAGCTATGTCTACGCCGTACTATTATATGGAGCCAAAACGTGGATCCTTAAAGTTAACATGTTTAATAAACTGGAATCGTTTAAAATGTGGCTCTTCAGAAGATTATTAAGAATACCTTGGACTACACACATGACCAATGACGAAGTCTTGTAAACAATTGACAGAAATAGAGTACTACTCACTGCAATAAAAAGGAGAAAGGTTGCATACCCTGATCACACTATTTGTAATACCAAATATCAATTCCAATTATTATGGAAAAAAAATCAAGAGTCAACGAGGTGTAGAAAAGGAGAAATAGTCATGGATCAAAAACATTAAAGACTGGACAAATGTAGTTACACACTTCTTGTTTAGAGCCAAACATAGTCGAGAGGATTTTGTTACTACTTACTTCAAAAAGAAGTGTTGGCAAAAATTATAATCTTCAATTGTCTGTTGTAAGATCGCAAAAGATTGTACTATAGCAAACAAACACCGAGAATCACTCAACAGCTGTTTCGCCATTTTGGAACCCTTCAGGAGTGAGAGAGAACTCGAGTGTAAGTTTATTATTGTACAAATGTGCGCTTTCCACCATATTCCTTAAAGCAACTTTGTCAACAACAATGTGTAAGCAGTTACACAAGTCGATTCTTTGATTATTATAGCCAACAAAGTGTTGACATAATAACAATCTCAAATCGCCTCGTGTAAGTTAAAGAATTAATGTTTTTGCACTGTTTTTATCGACCATGACCTCCTAATTATTGAACAAAAATTTTTTGACATTGAGCCTGGCTGTTGCTAAAATTTTAATGATGGAATGTTTCCTCCAAAGTTCGGCTGTATAAAGCAAATCCTTATAAAAGCAGGATCTAATAACCGAGCACGTTTTAGATTTAGAGTAGGTAATTATTGCGATTTAAATTAGATAAATCTTGTAAGCAGCGAGTAAGCTTGCTGAACAAGTGCAATATATAATGGTGTCTAATTTATAAATTTTAATAGGATCGATGAGTTTGTAAACGTAGTTTGTAAACGCTAAGAGAGGTTTATTTTATGGCGCTAAATAAAAATCTTCTATAATAATTTCCTTACTCTTTTCTCTTCAAACAATTTCAAAATAAGTTCATGTTTAAAAATGTCTTCAACATTCTTATACAACCAAAAGGTGGAGCCGTTTTTATTATTAGCATCTGCGTGTTACTTTGCTTGCTTACACATTACTCCTGCTAATGGGAGTTTAGAGTTAATCATTGGTATTAATGGCCTTTGTTACAAGAAAATTTTATTTCGACATGTTTAGCACTAATGTTTCATTAAAAAAGAAATTTTCATCTGCAGTTTTTGATCCACTATTTACGCCATTAGAGTAGCTATAAAAAACAATTTGTGCTTGTATACAGGGTGTTTTCAGAAGGTAATAGTATGAACCAAAATAAGCAGAAAAGTCTTAATAAACATGGGTCCGCAAAGTAACAGTTGCGGAGATATGGAATGTTTTATGTTTTTTAGCACCTTTTGTTATTTAGATGGGTAGGAAGGGCGAGACCGGTTTTATGGACTCCAAGATCGCCTGATCTGAACCCTCTAGATTTCTTTGTTTGGGGATATTTGAAGACATTAGTGTATGGTACTCCTGTAAGTAGCCTGGAAGAGCTAAAGCTACGGATTAATCAAAAGTGTCAAGAAATCCAAACCAAGGAGGGTGTTTTCGAAAGAGTTCGAATATCGTTGAGACGAAGATGTCGCGCCTGCTTGGAAATAGACGGAGGACATTTTGAACATCTTCTGTAACTTTGTTTTTTGTTTCTTGGAAGCTTCCTTTGTCGGTTTATTCCTAATAAAATAAAATGTTTGAAAAACAAATAGTGGTTCATATCTCCGCAACCGTTACTTTGCGGACCCATGTTTATTAAGACTCCTGAAATATTTTACACTCTTTTTTTAACACCTTGTATATTTTGACATTCCGATTGTTTTATCTATAAAAGGAGAGAAAAGTCTCATGTATAGTAACGAATGTACAAAGTTCGCGCAGCATTTAGTTTTATTTAAAAACAAATTACCAGAAAAAAGTCTTGTCTGGCAAAAAAGAATAGAGTTGAGTTCATGTGGATGCCAAAGCATAAGAGAAAAACAAACGAGGAAATTATCAGCAAGCCATTTCCCATATATAGTTAGGATCAAATAAACTTCTAAAACTGGGGAAAAAAATGAGTTCATCATAACGGAATACAATACATTCAACAGATTCTTCAACCCAAATATATGAGGAAACCAATCCACCGGCGTTCCTCAAACTCTTTATCAACCACAAGATTTAAAACAATGTAAAATGTAGAAATAGAAGAAAATTCTCAGACAAATGGTGCTATCAATAAATTAAGAATTGACAAGAAGGATATATGTAGTATGCTAGTTTAAAGTTGAAAAGAAATAGGTAATCATCCAATTAGAACCGATGAGAAAAGAACCATTTAGGAAAAGTATCTTCAAATGTAAGAACTGAGGCTTCTACGATTGAAGTCATTAGTGAAACAAAAACGTGTTCTGGGATTGGACTATGTCAAAATGGTAACCGTATTTGCCCACTATAGCAAAAGACTTGATTAGGAGGAGAAACTTAAAACAAACAAACGAGTGTTCAAGGTAGACAACTAAAACTCAGTTAATCAATTTGTCAATTAAGCCAGATTCTAGACTAAAAGAAGTGTCAGTAATTAGAAAAATACCTCATCCACAAAGGTGAAAGTTCAAAACCACAGTCACGAATAAAGTTGATGATTTTTGAACTACCTAATTTTTATATTCAAAAAATTTGGCAATCAAAACGAAATTATCAAAATTGAATAAAAAAAAGTTTGTTAGTTGTGAGTTAACGAACATCGATTATTGTTTATTGGGCACCAGTTATTGTTTTGTTCAATAAATATTATTTAGAAACATTGTTTATACACTCTAATACTTTCGCTAAAATTTTGAAGTTAATTTCACTAAAAAAAATTACATAATGACTAGAAAAAATGTTGAACTTGAAGTTAGATTGTCTTATACGGTCCCAAGTATATGACGCTCTGTGTTTTGGAACTGAGGTAATTTGGGTTAAATCGGCATATTTTAGTTCCAGAAATCTGCAGTAGCTCTATATATAGGGAATATCGGGACATCCTGTATGCCTTTTCTTATGATTTCAATTTAGTTATATTTAGTTTAATCGCGAAATTTTAGAAAGTTTGTAAATTTTTTATCCTGTTTACTTAGCAACCATTAAAAAGTATATTTTAAAGTAATTTTCAGAAGTAGTCAAGCCTTAGTTAAGTCAACTTTAATAAAAATTATACTTTTGTGCTTATTTTTCATTTCAAATCTATACGTTTCAAATTTCTCCGATAGACCGCAGCACAATGCAGGAGTTGCTCCTTCCCGTTGCTATAGCAACAGCTTCCACTTTTGTTCTTTCTTTTTAGGGGTTGTAACAAAACCTCGCCCGGTGATCATTGGCGTATCACGTAAAATTTATTTTAATTTACTTAATTCAGTACATTTCACGTGTTATGGTTACTAATAATTTACCAGGGTTTTATGTTTTTGTTTCTCTTACACAATTTTTAAATGTATAACCACTGCATTTTACAATATTTTTTAGAGATATGGACTGTATTCAATGTTTCGTTAACTTTTGAAATATCGGATAAAACTCATTTATAACTATTGATATTTAATGACGCTAATAAGTAAATCAAGTTAAACTGCCGCAATAACTTTCACTCAAATTTTTTAAACCGTAATTTCGGCGCGCCACTGATTTTCCACCCTTAGTGCTTTTCATGAGATCGCATCTGTCAACTTTAGTGTTAAGCTCTGCATTTATTTATAAGTGGCGTTTCTGTGATACTCTCTAACTTAGTTAAGAATAATAAATACTAAACCTAATACTGTGCCAAAAGTAAAATTAGTTTTACTAAAAAAGTGCCAAAATAAAAGAAATGTGCTCGTGTTTGAAATGAAAGCAATATTACCCTTTAAAAATAGTAGTTACTCGGCAATTAAAAATTTTATAAAGTTTATAAATACGATATTTTTATGAAGAGCAAGTTTAAATTTAAACAAATTTAATTTAATATTTTTTTTTATGTTTAATTTTGCATTTAACGTTTTTCGTGTATTATAATGAAGTCATTTGAATGCGAATCTTCTTCGGAAGGGGATGAACCGACGGTTCACCCCATCTCGCGTGGAATTGCTGACGCTCCTCAATGGCTGCGTGGAAGTGCGGCGGGTACCTGGAATTGGCATTCATCTGTACGTAAGATAGAAATATTTTGATGTAGAGGTCACTGCAGTTCAGAGTTTTAAAATTTTAGAATATTTAAATAATTCTATTTTAAAACGCATGAAATTGCTTATTAGTTGTGGTATGTGGTAACTGTACAACATCGTAATATAGCTTATTATTAATTATTAACTAGGGTGTTAAATTTTAATGCATAAACGAAAAAATCAATAAGAAGGAAGTGATTATAGTTCATTCACTTTTTATTTGCATCTGTCTGTGTGACATATTTGTTGTTATTACTGAAAGAACTAACACTTTTGATTTAAAAATTTTGACATTGTTGCCGTTTGTAATATTATCTAAAATATGCAAAATAATGAATCATTTTAGAACGTGATTTTAATTATAATTTTGACGAAATGGATTTGGAATTTTGAAACTTGATATCAATAATTTCAGTAGCTTTGCCTTTGAATAAGTTTATAAAAATTTTGACAACATGAACATTATGCGTGGTGAGTATATTTATATATCATAATCTATAAACTAGTTACGAAAAAGGCATAATCAACTTTACACTAAATCGAATAATTTGTATTTTATTTATGATTTTAGTCCTTATTTATAAAAATTCTTCTTCTTCAGTTAAAAGGGTAAAAGTAGTATAAGACAAATGTTATTTTTCAAATAGGACAGTCTGTAGAGCTTCTAAATTCCATGATTTATCTTTAAAGTTAATTGTTAAGGTGACATTCTCAAAAAAAAACGATTTAAATATTTTATTAAAGTGATGTTAACTTAGCCTAGAAATAATATCTCAAATTAGAATTACTGTAAACTGCATCAATTAAATTATTCTAATGACAAAAAAAATTAAAGAAACATTAACTGCATCGACCATTTTCACTTTAACTTAACTTAACTGAATCCAGTGTAAACCCCTATCCAACGCTGCTGTCTTTACTCCTTCTATCCATTTCTTTCTTGGTCTGCCTACAATGTTCTTTCCGAGTTCTCTTGTTTTGTATACCTTTTTTGTTGTTCTGTTGTCTCCCTGCGTAGTAGGTGAGCCAACCAACCTAGCTGTCCTTCTTGAATTATTGTTGTCACTGCCTTTGTATTCAGACGGTCTCTAAATGTCTTGTTTCTTATTTGGTCTCTCCTGGTTTTACCTTCTATTTTCTTTAGGAATCTAATTTCTGTGCTGGCGACTCTAGATTTGTGCTTATTTGTTAAAGTCCACGACTCACTACCGTACACTAACGTTGGTACCACTAATTTTTTAAACACTATGATTTTAACTTTTGTTGTTATTGATTTGGTTGTTGTTTGTGGTCTAGTTTTTTATACTCGAAGAGAGTTCCCCTCAAATTTCACTATCAGAAAGTCTCCTTTAATATTTTCAAGAATAACTTGGATTGTATCACATTCACTTTCATGACTTAATGATGTTGAACCAAAATTGGAGCTTGAATCTATTGTTTCAAACTCTTCTTTAGTACTTTCTGAGTCGTCTGCAGACTCAGGCTTTTTTCTTTTAGGTTTTGATTTAATACTGACGGGATGTTATCTTGTTTTGTCCAAAGCTATAAGGTTCTTTGCAGTTTTCAACTCCTTTTAGCACGTTGTCGTCGATCTTTTAAAATCTTTTTTTGTTCTTTTATGTCGTGCAACTTCTGAAGTTGTTCTTTTTCAGGAGTGTCCTTGTAGATTCTTGATTTACCACGTTCTCTTGCTTTTTGTTTTTAATGTTTTCCTCACTTTCGGAAATGGCCTTATAGATTCAGGTGTTACGTCTGCATCAGCAGAGATGGGAGATATTTGTTATAATTTCTGAGGTGTACTGTTTTGAAGAAGCACTATTTCAGATATTGTGGAAGAGTGTGAGAGTCCTGTTTGATCAATTGATAATATTGCTGGTTCTTGCAAAACAACTTGTTCAGTAGCAGGAGGCTCTTGATTATGGTAAATACTGCATGGGGCAAAGTTTTCATCATATAAAGCCAATCTGTTGATAGGATAAATGCCTGGTTTAATTTTTTACTGTGAAAGCTTCAAGATAAGCGAGCTTAGCTAACATTGGAATACCATAAATTGATAACACTTGTCCTGGATGATTTAAATGCCAATCATTAAATGCTACTTTTAGTTTGGATTTAAATGGTCCGAATACTCACACGTCTAACGGTTGTAATTTGTGAGGAGAAGTATGTGGTGGAATGGACAGATAAGCTATTCCATTGTCTCGGCAATAATCAACAACTTCAACTGAGAAACCAATAAATAATACAGAATTTTCGATTGAACTATTTATCTGTTTTTTGATGTGTTTCAGGGCCTCCTTATAAATATCGCTATTCATCCATCCCGTTTTCGTTGCCATGCCCAAGCTACCTTCCGGAGCGCCAGTCATGATATGGTTCTTATAATTCATCCTCGGAAATTTAAAAATTGGGGGAATGGTATTCCCGACAGCTGTTATTATGATACAAAAAGTAACAAGTTCTCCTCTTTCTCTTGAAACTATTTGACCAATCTGCTTTTGTTTTTTTCTCCGCTAATACTTTTTGCGTGTTCAAAACGTTTGTGATTCCCGACTCATCAAAATTTATTATACAATCAGCGGTAAAATTATATTTAGGAAGAACCTTATTATAGTTACTAAAAAATTTCTCTTCAGCTGTCTTGCTAAATCCGAAGGATCTTGCAACACTAGTATTTTCGGGTTTTCGTAAACTAATGTTACTATTTCGTTTGCAAAATCCGGAAAGCCAATCTATTCCTGCTTGTTGAGTTTTATCATTTTGTAGGTTACTTGCAATTAAGTTTCTTTGCAAATTCTCTTAACTGCAATAAAGTAAGCCCAAAATGCATCTTACTGCATTTAACAACATATTTATTAATTGTGTATCCTGTTTGATGATCAAAACTTGCATTGATCAATATTTTGAATAATAATTTTTTTCAGAAATATTTTGTTTTAATTCCTCAAGCCTATGTTGCAATGTGGACCGCTTTTAAATTATATCTATCAGCTGCTTTTCGTATAGACATATTTTCTTCAAAAACAGCTTTAATTGCGGTTTTGTCCAAAATTGCTCCATCGGTTTTTCTTTTATAGGTTCTAACCATGTCGTCTGAAAGCAAAACAACGCTACTAAGTTAAGAGAGAAAAATTAAAGTGACCCGTGAATTGTGTATCAAATTGCCCCATGAGGCCAGAGAAAAACCAGAAGACTTTACTTCAAATAAAATTTACATACCATTTATAATAACTGCCTCCACCTTTGAATATAATTTCATACACGAACGGCTTATCTTAGACTACTCGGTCTCGAGATTTGTTTGGGTGATATACTAACTATACTAACTGTACTAACGCTAGCATTCGACTAACGAAGAAACTATTTCTCTATATTTAGAGTATGAATGAAAACTGGTGTATTAAAGTGCCCCTTCTATCAATGGACCCCCACTCCCCCTACTCCTAAATATTTAAATTTGGGTACCTGTTCTAATGGGATTTCTTCTAGACTGATGCTATGGTTCTTTCTTTCTGCACTTACTACCATTGTTTTTGTTTTTTCAGTATTTATTGTCATGTTTATTTTTTGTACATGTACTTGCCCAGCTTTACTAATGGTTTTCTCGCTTATTTGCTCAAGATCAAGTCTTGTGTTCCTCTGTTTTAGCGGATACTGCACTGAGTGTCACTGATCGTATTTTCTATTTTTTGCCTAATTTTTTCCTCTATTATGGATGTAAACATTTTTTTTGGAATACTTAATAATGCAATTCCCCTATAAATTTTGCACTGCCCCGATCAACTTTTTTGAAAAGGAGCGTTATGACTCTTATTTGACACTCTATAGAGATCTCCTTTGTCCTTAATATTTTGTTCGGGAACTGTAAAAATATGTTTTTACTTTTTCTCCCATACACTGAAGCATTTCCGCTGTTATCTCATCTTTGCCAGGTGCTTTTCCTAACTTCAACTTTCTGATCGCTTCATCAAGTTCCTTCCTTGTGATTTTTATCCTTTCTAGGATTCGATTCTACTTTTATTTTATCTGTTTCCTCTTCTTCTTCTTCTTCTTTGGCTTCTAATAATTCTTGGAAATACTGTTTCTATCTTTCCAGTATGTCTTGGTCTTTATTTAGTAAATCTCCCTGATTATCTTTTATGTTTTTTAGTATGGTTATCTTCTTTTCTTTTTAATCTTTTTAATCCTCTCGTTAATCCTCTAGATTGACTTTTCTCACAGATGACATAATCTGGTTATTTTAATTTAGGGATCTATCCGTAGTGTATTATGCATTGATTATGGTAATGTTACCATCAATTTTTGTTTGACCGATTATACCGTACTTTATAAAATTCTATAGTGTTAAGCCTTGACTGAATATTTTTTTACACATCGGTGTGTGTGTATCGTTAGATAAAGCGTTTTGAAATTTTAATATTCGGCTGTAGATGGAAAATTTAAATTATAAAGTTAGGTTACAAAAAATTGAACAATAGAATAGGAACATTTTTTTTGGATTGGGTGCCAACATAACTGTAAATGTTTTACAATACACTAAGAGTACACCCCCCACATTAAAATATTACGTCATCTATGAAAAAAAATTAATAATTGTATCTTTTGATTTTAAATGGAATAATAGAATAAATTTTACAACAATTAAATTTATTATTTGTTTTATGCACAATAGAATATTGCACTTTAAGTTGTGGCAGTAATTAAATTGTTTTAATTACTCTAGTAGTGTTACCATTAACCAATAGGTATATCTAAGTATAATGAAATTCTAATACAGATCTAAAGTCATATTCTAAACTACAAAGTATTAACTTTACTGTAAACCGTTAAGTTTAGCGTTACTTTTTCAGAAAATATTCCTTTGACTTTTAAACATACTAACTGGGGGTCATTGATATTGTATGCTATTTTTCTCATATTTTGAGCCGGATTCTTGTAGCCAAGTGATATAATCTTCTACCACACCAGGTTTTCTTTAGAATTTTTCTCACGTTTTCTCTACTCCATAATTTTCCGTCCTTTAAGCACACTCCTGGTATATGTACGAATGTACATTTTAGTATGTACATGTGCATACACACGGGCATCCCTTTCCGGATAAAGTAATTCTCTAATGTTAGGTCAGCCCGTTCCTTAAGGAGAGAGAAAACAAGCGTGTCTGTCCTTTCCATCTTTGAGAGAAATGAATGACGCATGTTTGCTTTTCTTGTTTTACATTTTCCATTTAGGGAAACACCCAATCTAGTTATGTATTCAATTTTTTAAAAAAAAACACAATTTCGTTAATGCTCATTCCTAAAAAAACAATGTAGTAGGGCTTAGTTTTTGTAAGAAAACTGTGATAATTTGTCCAAAAAGTATAACTTTAAACACTCTACAATTAGAAAAAAAAGTTTTATAAAAACCAACAATAAATATAAATTTTATGTGAGTGTTCCGCTTTCAAGTTGGTCACACTATACCTATGTTAAAATCTGTGTCTTTACTATATAACAAAAGGTTTTTGATCTGTCCTTAAAGATAACTTAGCTATAGAAACAGGGCACACTAATTAGTCACCAATGATCACATATTTCATAATGAAAACTTTAAGCAATAGTGCAAATAGAAAGTGTATGTACTATACAATGAATTGATGCAATTATATTTACTGTAATTTGAGTTAATCATAATCATAAAGCAAGAGATAGTCGGTGTCACCATTTCATGGCCAGTTGCCATGTTCAAATTCTTCAATGAATGATGAATCTGAGTACATTATTAATTGATGAATCTGAGTACATGGTAACTGTCCATGAGGTGGTGACCCCGACTATCTCTTGTTTGATAAGCACGCACAATGCGTTGAGATATTGTACCTAATTCCGGTGACTCTTGTAGACTTGCGTTCGAGCTACCCTATGCTGATGAGCCTCAAATAAGGCGAAACAAGTGTATGTAGGTGTTGTTTGTAATTCTGCAATGATCACTCGCTACTGTTTTATTCGTTAAACAAAAATTTGAAATATTGCGTAAAAAATGTGCTCATCTTTGCGATGTTAAAAAGTTCACAGCTGGCTTCTTACATAGAACAGATTTCTACATATATTACATTTGCAGAAAACTTGTTGCTTTTGAAATTTGTGAACCTTTCACAAAATTGGGTAATAAGAAACACAAGAACCATAAAACTAAATAAATTAAAACAAATCATAAGCTTTAATTGCGATATTGTCGAAAACGTCAAAAACATTCAGATTTTACCAAAAATTGTAAGAAGGGATTTTAATAAAAACTTTTTGTGCAACACAGGCTGAGAAATACAATTTCACGACCTAGGACGTTAAACTAGGTCTCCTCGAAATTGTCTTACTTCCACGAAAATGTTGTTCTCGGTATGTTAAAGAAAAATTGGTATAGAAATAACTATTACTTTTATCACGTTCTATATAGTCTTCCTTCAGGGTAATAACCTTACCCTAACGATGTTACCAGTGTGGGAAGCCATTCTAGGAAGTTTCTTTAAAATCGTCTGTAAAGCCTTTGCAGCTACGTTTAAGGTATTTGTTTGCTTGCGCATTCAAAAAAAGTGTCATGGGGCCAAATCAGGACTATACGGAGGTTACTGCACACAACACATAATTTGTTTTTGACGAGTATCAGAAAATATGTTTTATTGCTTGACGCAAAAATTAAGTGAATTACTCCCAGAGACACTTGACATATGCAGAAGTTGATCAAAATTTAGTGATATTTTATTTAGTTCAATCTTAACGGCCTAAAGTAGATGCTCATTCATAAATTCAACGTTTTTAAAAGAAAATTAAGAGTAAATAAACCCAGGATTCGTTGACTATAAGGCATAAATTTTTAGTTAAGGACGCAAAATAATTATATTGTAAATCAAACAACGTCGCGTACGTGCATGACACTCGTATTAAAAATAGTAATATAAATAATAAATATAACACTTAAATTCTAATCACTTATCTTGGTATACGTTAAGGCAGCTTCTTCAGAGAAAAACGTTTAGCATCACCACGTAATATTGAATTGTAATAAGATAACGAGCCGATTTCTTAGAGTGACCCCAGGTAGTAGTAGTTAATTTTTCGATATATCGGACGTACATCTCTCAGTACTTAAAGAATCGTTGCACCCTGCAAGAGAGTCATTCAGTGAAAACGAGGATTAGTAATTAGATTCTTCCAGGTAAAAATTATTTTAAATGAAAATTCTGGAATTGACGAGATGGCGTTATAGCCGCATGCGGGTTTTGAAATAAAAGTTAAACCTACGCCGTTCATCAAGCGTTTGGAATTAATGACTCATCTAGGATTGCAACCTCCTGGTGATGAATAACGAAATTATAGTGAATTAATCAGAAGAAACAATTCAGTTACCTCGAGGCGCTTAAAATCATACGTCTACAACCACTAATTATAAAAACGGAAGTGACTAAAGTTCCCACCAGACGTTTACCGTCACAAAAAATTGCTTTTTATTTATCTTTTTACATCTCTTGTTCTATCGGCGAGTGAGATCTTTTTGTACTTTGTTTTAACACAAGTTTATTGATAACTAATTCAGTTACATAATGGATAGTTATGATTCACATCCTTAATTTAATGTCAAACAGAACAAAGTATTTCTCGAAAATTCTTAATATTTGGATAAAAAATTCAAAAATTACATAGCGATTATTTAGAGCATTTGCATTTGATAGTATCCAAATATTTTGATAAAATCTTGTTATTTAGGTTTAAATAAATTGCACCCCCTCTTTCCATTAGCTCACCACCCTGTTTACGTTCTAATATTCTAATATTTTACTTTGAGTCAACTGATATATTAAACATTTTTAAAAACACAATAATTGATGTAAATCAAAAATGTCATATAAGTAGGTAGGTATTATTCTTTGATGTTCTTTTGTTCTTGTGAGAACGAGAAATATTTTGTAGTTAAAAGTAATTTGCATGAAGTTGGCAACAATGAGGAACTATAGTCAACTTTTTATTATTATTATCAGCTGCCTACTACGTAGACATACAGTAGTCAGTGAGAACTACAAACGGCACCTCCATATACATGGTTCGCCTTTTATGAGACTCGTCAGTTTAGTGTAGCTTGAACGGAAGTCTACAAAATCACCGGAAAAAGCTACAGTATGCTCTAGGAGTTATCAAACTTAATTTGAACTCTATAAATTTAATTACACCTTACTGTGTACCAGCATTAACTAATTTATTGAACTCATGCTTTGAAACTGGACTAATTCCTACCTTATGGAAGAAAGCGTTGGTTATACCCATTCCAAAAACGAGTGTGCTTACTCAAATCTCTGACCTTAGGCCTATTAGTCTTCTACCAATATTAGCTAAAATAATAGAAAAACTTGATGCGGAACAATTACTATACGAATTCATTAACTTTGTCTTGCCGATAAAGCAGTCGAGGTTTGGAAAGTACCACAGTACCAATACTGCTCTTTTAAGTGTTACCAATGATATAATTAAAGCCAGAGATCAATCAAAAATCACAATTTTAGTAATGCTCGACTTTAGCAAAGCATTCGACGTTATAAATCACAAATTTTAATTGCCAAACTACATTTTTATGGAGCATCTTATATGTGTATTTAGTTGTTCAAAAACTACCTGACAAATAGAACTGCCACAGTATTCGTAAATAGGAAATGTTCATCAGAACTGCAAACAGTAAAAGGAGTACTACAAGGTAGCATTTTGGGCCCGCTCCTTTTCACCATATTTACTTCGGATTTGCCCAATTACGTTACGGATGAAGTTCACCTACACTTATACGCGGATGACACTCAGGTGTATATATCGTGTGCCCCTAGTGAAATAAATAGTTCCATAGATATAATGAATAGAAACTTGGATAATATATTCATTTGAGCAAGTAAGAATAGACTTATACTTAACCCAGTAAAATCTGAAGCGTTGTGCTGTGGTTCAAAAGCTGATCGTGCTCATGCATTCTAACTATTGACCTCTTGTGTAACTGTTAACGGCAAATTAATTCAATTTGTGGATAGTGTCAAGAATCTTGATGTGACCATTGATTGTAATATATCGTTTGAGCAGTTTGCAATGCAACTACTTTTTAAGGCCTATGCCAAATTCAAATGTATCTACAAGTCTAAGCATGTTTTACCACCAAATGTAAAATAAACATTAAGTAATTCTTTAATCTTAAGCAATTTAAATTATTGCGTTTCGACTTAGTACTTCTCACTAACTGATTATTACAAATATAAAATTAAAAAGTTACAAAACTCTTGCTTACGCTACTCTTTTAATATTAATCATTTTTCTCATGTTACACCTTTTTACAATAAGTTAGAATTCTTAAAACTTGACTCACAGTTCAGACTTCAATTTTTTAAAATGCTACGGCCTTTGGTAAGTCATAAGCAGCCTAAATATTTATACGACTTGCTTCATACAAGGTCAGCAGCTCAAAGGTCCAAAAATGAATATACCATACCTTCTCACAAAACATCCAAATCTAAAGGTTTATTTGAGTACTTAGCGACAAATCTTTTAAACAAATTTCAACTGAATATTGACAAAAAATTTTGGTCTACTACTAAAAAGGAGCTGAAACTAATTTTACTAAAGAGCAAAAAAAACCTGCAGGTATACGAATAGGTATATTACTTACTTTTATAATTATTTTTATTATTTTAATAATCATTTAAAAATATTGTTGTAGAATCTATTAAGTTAGTATTAGATATGTACACTCATGAAATTTAAAACTTGGACACCACAATTTCTGTAAACAAAAGTTTGCACATTGTGAAGCGGGCTTAAGGGTATCATTTACAATTCTAACAGCAGGTAGTCTCAGCAGGGGTTATCTTATAGAAGGACTGTAGAATGAATCATTACACTAAGCACGTTTTAGAAAATAGGTAATTTACGTTGCTTACTTAATTTTTTCTTTAAAGAATATATTTGAAGGTATCGCTAATTAAACACCATAGCTCGATTAATTATCGAATCAAAATTTTGTTTAGGAAATGTTTACAAAATAAAATTAGAAATAATTTTGATTTAAAAAACGTCTACAAGCAATAACTTTTAAATTAAATCAAAAAACTAAACATGGTTATTTGGGTTGACTGATTATTACTTATTTTTAAATAAATCTAACCTACTAATTATTGTAAGTTATTAAAAAAAAATCATTAAACTCTCTATTCATAATATTTAGTCCTTACAAAATGTATATTTTATGACGTTTCATTTTTTTCTGTAGTTAATATAAAAGTGAAAATAAAAACTAAGGCAATTCTTATTGTCAACGTATATATTTAGTTTTTGACAAGAATTTATTACATAATTATAATTAAGATACCAAGTTATAGTTTAAAATTAAATGAAAACGTTTTTTTTAAATAAAGGTATTACTATATAAATAAATATAAGAAATCAATAATGGGTGTGACCTCCATTATTATTGATACATTCTTGGAGGCGTCTGCTCATTGACGCTATCAAGGTATCAATATAATTAATATTAATCGTTTCCCATGCGGTATCAATGGCTGCAATTAGTGCATTACGGTTTACTGGTATAAAATTTGGCCCTTGTTGTCTTCGGATAACAGCAAGTATTCGAGCCCAAACATTTTCGATAATGTTAAAATCTGGGCTTTTTGCTGGCCAGGGTAACAGCTCCAAGTTATTTGCTTGTATCCAGTTGCGCACAACCTGCGAAGTATAGGGTCATCATATCCCGATAGTTAATTATCGAATGTTCCAAGAAAATATGTGTAAATAGTAAATGGAATCTACTAACGTAACGTTAAGTCGTTAATTATAGTTACATAACTCTCCTTTCATAAGATTTAGTTCATATTAATATGCTTATTGTAAAGCTTCGTACACATCTGAACAACAAACCAAGGAACAAACAGAACAACGAACCGAACGGCAATCGCAACATTAATTTGGACGGTGCTACGTACGAATTTTAGAACAGATTCGCAAGTCCTGATTGCTCCACGAACGGTTTGCGGCGTTCCCGCAACTTGTCGATTTTTTCTCTGACATCAACAAAAATGCGCGCGAATGCGTTTGCAGGTTTGGATGAATCTAAACAAAACGGCGAACAAACTTATGCGGGAGAATTAAATTATTTATTTTTTGTCCTCCCTTTTGTGGGTTTGTTGTGTTTTAGGTAATATTATGGAGTTAACAGAAGAAAAATGTTTTAAATTAATCAGTGTTTAAGAATGCAAGAAAACGAAATGATGTCCCTAATTAGCATTATTTGGGCGGGAAATTTCAAAATAATAAAAAAAAAGCGAAGTAAATTATAATTTTTATATAAAATATTTAATTTGAAACTATAACTTGGTTTCTTAATTATAATTATGTAATAAATTCTTGTCAAAAAACTAAATATATACGTTGACAATAAAATTGCCTTAGTTTTTTTATTTTCACTTTTATATTAACTACAGAAAAAAATTAAACGTCATAAAGATATACATTTTGTAAGGACTAAATATTATGAATAGAAAGTTTAATGAATTTTTTAATAACTTACAATAATTAGTAGGTTAGATTTATTTAAAAATAAGTAATAATCAGTCAACCCAAATAACCATGTTTAGTTTTTGATTTAATTTAAAAGTTATTGCTTGTAGACGTTTTTAAATCAAAATTATTTCTAATTTTATTTTGTAAACATTTCCTTAAACAAATTTTGATTCGATAATTAATCGAGCTATGGTGTTTAATTAGCGATACCTTCAAATATATTCTTTAAAGAAAAAAATTAAGTAAGCAACGTAAATTACCTATTTTCTAAAATGTGCTTAGTGTAATGATTCATTTTACAGTCCTTCTATAAGATAACCCCTGCTGAGACTACCTGTTGTTAGAATTGTAAATCATACCCTTAAGCCCGTTCCACAATGGTGCAAACTTTTGTTTACAGAAATTGTGGTGTCAAGTTTTAATTTCATGAGTGTACGTCCAACACACCTTTACTCTTTGTATTTATTCTTTCTTTTGTTAGTTGGAGTGTTAGAACAGCATTCTGCTGAATTTCCAAACTTTTAATTTATATCCTTTTTTTTATTCACAATAAATATTATTATTATTATTATAACTTCAAAGCATTGTGAGGCTGCTTTATAAACAAATGTAGCCCCCTCTTGGACAATTGCCATGTACTAAAATTCATCAAATGGGAACTGTCTACATGGCAACTGTCCATGATGTGGCGACACTGACTATCATTTAATTTGTTTAAAATAGTTATTTGTACACTATAAATAAAAAGTTCAATAATTTTTACAGTGCGGGCCTGGAAACGAAGGTCCGAGTTCATCAGCAGCTGCAGCAGTTGAACAACCATTTGTTCCTTTTTCCCACAACTCCAATGAAGAAAGTTCGGTACCGGGAAGAAGAACTCCTTTGGGGACCGTTGGTTTAGGAGGTTTTTACTTTCAAGGCGTTTGTGCGCCTAATGTTAGTGGAATTTCAGCTTCAGATGAGAATAGTCCAGAACCTGGCGGTAGTAGCAGGTAAATAACACACAATAGAATCTATAATTTTTATTAATTGACATTTTAGATCTCAAGGCGGTCGTTCGTTGCCGCACTCACAAAACGTTTTACAAGGTAAAGGCAAAGGTAGACAGGGCAAGGCAGTGCGTTTAAACATAAACGCGAGGGAGCGAAGGCGAATGCACGATTTGAATGACGCTTTAGATGAATTGAGAAGTGTTATTCCTTACGCCCATTCGCCATCAGTTAGAAAATTATCTAAAATCGCCACATTACTTTTAGCGAAGAATTACATTCTAATGCAAGCAAATGCGTTGGATGAATTAAGAAGACTGGTAGCTTATTTACAAGGTACCGCGACAACTAGTGGAATTGTTCCACCGCCTGGATTTGATTTAGATGGATTCCCGGCGGCCGCAAAGTTTTTGCAACAACATCATTCGATGCCAAATGAAAGTAACAGTAATAATGATGGAAATAACAGTGGGAATCCAGGAACTTCTTTATGAAGGTGATTTCAAAGAAATATTCAAGTTATATTACTAAAAGTACAAAACCGCACTTAATTTTTTCTTTAAAAAAGCGCACGTTACTTCATTAAGAGCTTGAATTAAGTACGCGGTTATTCTAGTCTTAAAAGTAATTACTCTAGTCGATTAAACAGTCCTTATGAATAATTAAGAAACTATATGGGTAGCAATATTTAGCTTAGGAAAACTATGTATTGTCCTATTGAGTGTCTTCGTCTAAATTTAGCATAGGAAAAAAATTGTGTGAATTTACATTGCTGTGAAGGTTATCTATGTTCTTTTGTAGTAGATATGTTTATGAAGGTTTTTTAAATCGTATATGTTAGTTTGTAGATTTAATAATTATTAAAACACAAAAAAAACGTAAGAGCAAATATTTTACTTTATTTGAAGTATTTACCTTAATTATTGAGAAATAGCAAATAAGTGACAAAAGAAATGTTTCGCCAAGAGGGCTTGATGGAATGGCTTTGAGTGATTTATTTACTGTCAAGGTACTAGTGTAATACATAGTGTTATCCAACACCTCCTTCTGTAACAGTTCTGAAAAGATCATCAAAACCAAAACATTTTATAGAGTTAAAAGCTGGAAGGATTGCAAAAATTCAAATACTTTATAGTAAGGCAGATCGTTTTTATGAAAAACGAATAAAAAAATTACAAGTCAAAGAAAACAAAAGTTCTGGAAAACAAGCATATATTCTAAAGTTTTTACTAGAAGCACAAAATTAATAATGAAGAAAAGTCAATTTGTTGTTTGAGAATGTTTAACAAAAACCAAAAATCATGATGAAAATCGAGAAGGAGGCCCAATACTACGATGCAGCAAATTTTGATCAAACTAGGCATTTATGGGAAGACTTTTGAGTCGAAATTTGAGAAAGCATTGTTAATGTGGCCACTAGAAGAAACAACACTAAAGTGAAAAAGTGAAACAAATGTTAAAATAAACATAACTCAACAAATTTAATTTATATTATATAAGTGTCTCTCTTACACGAGATGTCATTAATGGCACCACTTTAATGGCGTAGTATTTTCATGATTGTATTGTTATGTATGGTGTCCCAGAACATCAGTATAAACCTGTATAGTGTGGTGACGAAACCGTGTGGAATTGTAGATTGGTTCGTCTTGGCAAAGCATTTGCTTCAAGGTTTAGGAAAACCACTAAGACCTAAAGTTTTCCTATGTAATACTATTGATTAAGTGTGTAATTATTATAAAAGGTAAATACAAACATAAAAATAACAGCACAGCCATTGCATGACCACATACAATGGAACAGTCCAAGCGCCAGTCAAAATAGTAGATAAGATAAAAAAATAGCAAGCAAATATAATGGAAAAACAGATAATCAGAACAAAGAACACAAAATATTTCTTAATTTCAGATACTCTTCAAATTAGTAAGCCGTAATACAAAATAAATGGTGGAACAGATAATGGAGAAAATGGAGAGAGAAAGTAAGAGTAACGATAAACTATATCAATACATTTTTGAAACAGAATAGAAAAAATCAAGCATGGCAAAAATAGAAAACAAAGAATGGATGGAACATTCTAAAAACCTGTTAACAAAACTAGAACAAGAAACATACTAAAATGAAGAGGAAGAGGAACAACAAACAGAAAAAAGCAAGAGGCACAGTTGGAAAAAGAAGTATCAGAAATTGTAAATAAACTAAAACATGGCAAAGCAGCTGGAACGAATGATATCAAGAATGAAATAGTATAATATGCCGGGAACAAAGGACGTTAAAACAAATATAAGGAACAAAAATTATGCCTTTAGATTAGAATAAAGGCCTAGTAGACCAGCACCTATACAAGAAACGTAGCCCAATAGGATATAATAATTATAGAGGGATCGCATTACTGAATACGCCATACAAGATACTAACGACTTTAATGCAAAAAATAATGAGGAAGATATAGAAGACAGAATAGATGATCATCAGTATGACTTCCGGCAGGGAAAGTCAACAGTAGGTGCCATACAGATACTGACCCAAATAATTACAAACGCTACGAACGTGATATTCGAGTAAAAATTCTATTCGTTGACTTTAAAAAAGATTTCGATAGTCTCGATAGGAAACACACTAAAACGGAAATGCAAAGAATAAAAATACTCTTATTGAAAGCCGTTCTCAATGTAAAGTCATTTATAATTCATTAACAAAAATAAAGAAGAAATGATTTACTAACTTAACTATCCACAAGAAATGTACAGCCATGTATATAATACAGTTTCATCCGTTAAATTAAGAATGTTTACAAACTCGCATTTAAACTTCCTTTACAATATGTGCAATGGTATTTGCTTCGTCTCTACTGTTATAATTTGGATTAGAAATCACTCAATCAAATCAAATTATTTGTACTTTCTAAATGAACAAATTGATTCGGTTGTTTCTTAGGAAACTTAATTTATTAAAGAAGGTAATTAACTAAAATGAACATTAAAATATTACCAGCTTGTACTTTTTGTTTATCCTTTATTAATCTTTATTAATTTTTTGTTACTCCTTCTTTCTACTACTTTGGTGGTTTAAGTTGCCTCTTTTCTATTTTCCTTTATCCCTTCTTTGCTCAACTTTTACGATACTGCACTCCTCGACAGATGTTCTATATTTTGTCACCTTTATCCACACATTCTGCATATACAGCTCTCATTTTTTTATTTTCAAAATAAACCCAACTTTCATCTTTTCTCTTTAATCCCTTTTTTGGGACTCTATCTACTAGTAAATCAGTACACATACTATTATTACTATTATACCTTTTTTTTCTATTTTTCGCTGTTTTTGTTTCTGCAGCCGGTTATCTCTGTCTCTTTTTCTAACTTCTTTCTTTTTCTCTTTTTCTATTTCCTCTCTTGGACATCCTATCTTTCGTAATATGTTTGTTCATGTTCTTCCTCGTATTTTACATTTCAACTTTCTATCGCTCTCCAACATCCGTTTTTTCTTGACTTCTACTCTTTCTTACAATCTCAATGCTCTCCCTATCTTTTTTAGTTTTAGCTCTTCTTCGATTAGGTATCCTGGAGTTTGTTTATCTACTCTTAGCGTTTGCTTTCAGTATGTTTCTTAGATTCTCTGGCTTTTCCAAATATCCTTGCTACACTTTCCAATATTCGTCCTAATATTTTGTTTTCATCTTTGTTATCTTCCCTTTTTTATTTGTTTGTAACTGTCCTCTCTCTAAATACTTTTTTACAACTTTTATTACTTCTTTTATCGTTTCTTCATTTTTCGCAAAAATCACATTACTATATGTCAATGGTATGGCCATTATCCTTTCTATCTTTATTCCTCCCTGTAACACTTTTATCGCCAAAAATTCTCCCTCTAACTTTCGCCTTATGTTCTATACTTCTTTTCATTACGTTAGCATGGATTTTAATCTTGATTTATGAAAATTTAGAAACGTATTTTGTATCAGCGTTTTAATAATTTAATTACATTTTGATAGAAAAAATAAGTTAGCTAACAAATGCTTAATTTCATCACTAAACAGAATGTGGTGCAAAATAAATACATTTAAAATAAAAATGAGAATCTTACAGCATAAGCCAATAGCAAAAAAAATAAAATTAAAGGTCTCAGCTAGTTTTATTTTTGCCAAATGCGTTTGAAAATAAATAGTATAGTTTCATAATGAAAGTAACTAGCGACCGTGTTTGATTATTTAACCGTTAAGCCTTATTTTGGTAAAACTTTGTTGTTACAGAAAATAAATCACCGTAAAAATGTACAGTTTAGTGTTTTAACTTCATTGAAAATAAGAAAAATAAAAGCTATTGGAATGATAGTTGCAGAGAGACACACTCAAACGCTACATTGTATTTCTTACTTCTGCATTTCTTTGTTGTTTTAATTGTTTAATTAGTGTAAATTTTTTTAGTTGACGCGCACAACCGTCATTATTGTGTTGACTGAATTTCATAACATAATTTCTATGTTAGGTGTTCGATTATTGACTGATCGAATTCTTCAGATGACTTCATCAAGGTCGCCCACATTGACCGAAACGTCGGCAACATGTAGAACAGTGGTTAAAACCTACTGAACGTGCTTCTCTTAAACGCCTAACCTACGTTACATTCTATGAGTTACATAGAGTTTCTTTAAGTTTAAGGAGGGAAATTGTGCAAATGTCCATTTTTTTTCTTTTATTCATTTTTACTTCAGTTCGTCTTTTCATCTATTAGCACACTGACACTGCTGTTTTAGTTTGTCTATCGTTCGATGGTTTTTATTGATCTCATACTTTTCTGCTCCTTGTACTCATTCGCCTATCCTATATACCTTGTTCCTCATTATATCAAAGTATTCGTAGTCAGTTATTTAAGTATGTATCTTTTTGCCATACACAATGTTTCATACATCTAGTCACTATAATCTTTGGCAATGACAGTATTAGTTAGATGACGAAGCTCCAAATTGAGAAGTTTAACTTTAAAGAAGAATCAGTTTTTGGGTTTTTAATAAAAATGTGACCTCTAACATTTTTCTTCTGTTTTGGTTACAATAAAAAATGGCAACGTAGTTCAAAGATAGTCTTCATATGAGGCTATTTGAGCATTTTAATTAAATCATTGCTTTTCCCGTATAAAAAATTTAAATTATTTTGTTAATGTCATTTGGGTTTTCTACTTGCTATCCGGATTAGCCTTATCAATATTTTGTTAATTTATTTGTTACCTGTTTTAAACATCTAAATGCATTTACAATGACACGCTTTTCAAATACGATTTCTTATATCTTCTTTTGTGATTAGGGGTCTTTGTATACTATATCCTTAACATTTTCTCTAAGGAAGAAACCTGGTTTTGTGAAGTCGGGAGAACGAGAATGCCATATAATAGGACCAATCCAGCAATTAGGAGCTGCATCACATTGAAACCAGATTTGACGTTCTGTGGCAACCAGTACATCCTACAGTAGTAGCGATAATATTAACATAAAAAAAACATCAAAGGAAGTCAAAGAATAGACCCAATTAAGCGACTTTCTAAAATTTGCCCCATAAATTTTAAGACCACTGATTAAAGACCACTGATAAAAGACTCAAAAATAAGGAATCATAGTGGTAAATGTTACGCCATTAAACTCATCCAAAAAAGTCATTTGTCAGTCAATTGATGACTGACTGTCTTTGTTGGCTCTTTTTTTCTAATATTTTATGTGATTCTGTTGTCTTACATTATTCTGTTACCTAGTTTATTAAACGTCTTGGATTCCTAATAGTGTCTATATAAGGGGTATTTTTAGGAATACATTCTGGAGACGAGTAGCACATTTCCTTCACATTTATCAATGGTATACAACATTTTAACTAATTTTTATGTAACCAATTCACAACTTTAAGCACTATATAATTTTACTTTCCAAATAAGTGCAGAAAATTATTTAAAATTTATAAGGATTTGACACTTCTCAAATTATTTATTATACGTACATGTAAGAACTGCGTCATAATGACTGAAAGCGATAATCATTGAGAAGTATTAAAAAATTTTCACAATGATATGAACTACTTTGAGATGTTATATTTAAAATAACAAAGTTATACAGAGGGATCATAAAGTTTTTAGATAACCTGTGGCTATGACTTCGACATTAGCTTTTTCATGTCATTGATAACAAGATGCGTATTGTTGGTTGCATATATGTACAATTCATCTAAATTTTTACCGAAACTCGGTCAAACAAGCAACAGTGCTGTATGCCCTTTACCTGTTATTGAAAACACCGTTACGGAATTAAAATTCAATAATAAATCTTATTTGTTCTAACAAAAACATAATTTATTTATTAAAAAATTTATGATCGCTCGATATTATGGTGTTTTGGTTAAGGAACTAACTGATGGTTACCGTTGAACATTGTTTATCCAAAAATTAAATCCAAATTAGCACATAGATGAAGACTTTATTTATGAAGTAGACAAGTTTCACTAATTACTTTTCAAGTATAAAGACCAATCGAAACCAAGATGTACTCAAAGTTGTAGAAAATCGTGTAAAATAGAAATTTGAGGCCACTTTCTCTGTACACAAAATTTACCTGTACAACATTGTTTATCCAAAAATTAAATACAAATCACCACATAGATCAATGCTTTATTTATGCAGTAGTCAAGTTTCACTAATTACTTTAGAAGTATAAAGACCAATCAAAACCATGATGTCCTCAAAGTTAAAAAAAACGTGTAAAATAGAAATTTGAGGCAACTACCTCTTCACGTGTAGACATTGTTTATCCAAAAATTAAATCCAGATCAGCACCTAGATGAAGATTATTTATGCAGTAGACAAGTTTCACTAATTACTTTTGAAGTATAAAAAATAATTAAAACTAAGATGTACTCAAAATAAAGAAGAAGAGTGTAAAATAGAAGTTTAAGGTCACTTTCTCTGTACAGAAAATTCATCTGTAAAAATTTAAAATTCTAATTTTGGTTTTTCTTCAGCAATAAACAAGAGAAAAGCCCAAATACCTCCGCAAAAATTTTAATCCGACATTGGTTTTTGGTTTTTTAGTTATTGTTTATAATCCAAATTAGCCGAAGCGTTAATAACAAAGAAATATCCATTTCTTTAGCTTAACAGTAATTAAAACACTGTCATTTCGACAAAGTTAACAATATAAAAGAGTCATTACAAAATGCATTACTTATTTAAATCATAGGCAGTATAGCTGTTAATTGCTTCGAACTGCACGAAAAGTCTGGCACTTAATTTTTAGCCCACATGTTATAAATAAGATGAGGATTTATGCGACGGTTTCCAAATCCAAAATTTTAACACCCTTTTTTCACTTTTTCCGACGAATTAGAGCTATTAAGAAAATCACCCGTAATAAATTTTAACTCGTCTTAAGGAACTTGGGTGCACGATTCCTCGTTTTGTCCGACGTACTCTCGTACGTAGCGTTCGTATAACGGCTTAGCAGTTAGATTTGTTTAACTCTTGTTGGACGATACTGAACCGTTTACTTCGATTTTTCAAATTGCTTTGCGGTGCACATTTTCTTCATAAATGTGAATTTTTTCCTACAACGTATCTGATTTTTACTCAACACCCTATAAATAAAATGTCAGGAAAAACCGTTGTACAGATTTTTGTAAAACTTTATGTCTTTTCTAGATAATTAATACCCGTTTTAAAATCAGCTTCACCATTAAAAACAGTGATAAGTATTTGAATTGAAAAGCGTTCAATAAAAAAATACACAAATACTAGATATTGCAATCTGAAGGATAGCTGGATCGTAGATCAATTATTATTAAACATCTACTACTTTATTACCTAACTAAATAATATAACTACGTTTAAATAAAAACGTTTAAAATTGTTCTTAGTATGGGGCTAACTACGTTGTTAAATTTAGTAAAACTAACTTACCGGATCGAAAAAAGTCAGTTGAAGAAGTCAACCTTTTTAATTTTTCAACTTTTTCTAGTTTTCTTTTTCAATTTTAAGCATCCGACGGTCTCTTTTTACCATTTGCTAATTTGACCAAAGCATCATCATAAAAATAAGTAAATAAAAATCTAACATCAGGTAGTAGAGACTAGAGTAGAAGGATGTACTATATTAATTTAAAAAAATAATGACGTCAATGAAGATGAAATAAATTAAATCAATATTTAGAGTTTGGTATTACTTCTTTATTTAAAAAAAAATGTATTATTCTCAACCATGAGGATATTCGGTGTCAGAATTGAACCCAATACCACCAGCAAAGCAAGCAGTTAAATCTTAAACGGGCGATCAAATAAAATAAATAATGGTTAATTGTTTCTGATAATAGTTATAATGCTTAACAGCATTTCTTGGGTTGTTAAAAGATTACTCATCACAGCCACTTTCAACCTGTCTGGCAAGGATGGAAGTGTGCGATGTACTACAAGTTCTCTATGATAAATAGAGTATTGAGATGGTAAAGTTTATTTTTAGAGAGTAAAATTTATTAAATTGATTGAAAATAGTGGAATAGTTTTGAGAGAAATTTTATTTAAGATAATAAAAATGTAAATGATTTCTTAGAATAATTATAACATATGACAAGCATAAATGATAGTAAAGTATTACATTACGATCAGCGACTCATTGTCTTCAATTATCTGTAATTTTGTTAGAACACTGTGTACATACTAACGTTCAGCAGCGAAGCTTTGTGTCATCAAAAACGGGGTTGAGCCAAAATGCACATTTTTCAAAATGGCGTATAGCTATCAAGCATGACGCACGTTCGGTCTGTTGCAAAAGCGGTTTCGGTGTTTACAGAAATGCTTGGAAGTTAGATGTAAGCATCTATTAATTTATTTGATAACATTAGTTTTTATTTAATTTTAGAATTATTTACAAACGAGTTTCTCGGTATACTTAAGTAGTGCAAGGTAGCTTATTGTCACGGAACTTGCATAAATCAATAAAGTTATTTTTATTTTAAGCGATACGTAGTATGGTAATTTAAATAACAGATAATTTAAACCTTATTCTTTAATTGTTACTGTTTTTAAAGAATTTATTTTAGTAAGCACATTATGGTCATTACTAGCTGTATGTATAATTTAATTCATCTAACGAAAAGTATCATAACTCATATTTTATCTACATATACATTTTTCAAAATGGCGTCAAGGTCACTAAAAATGTATTTTGAACATCAAAAAACTTTGTTATTGGTCGTAAGTATGTATTATGTAGTTAGGATGCCTCATATAATGTTTTGGGCAGTAGCAACGTCACATTCCCTGAAGTTTAAAAAAATTCTTCTCCGTAACTACTGGTTGTTTTGGGCTTTCCCATTTCCATTGTACACCTTCCACTAAGAAAAAACCAAAATTTTATTATCGGACGTCTGGCAGGATGTCATTTTTAAAAAATGAGATGTTCTCTGTTATTCTTGCATAATTACAAGAGCCAAGTAGAGCCAAAAGATAAACTCTTCAACTTGCAGTGTCAAAATCTCTGCTTCGGAAATACCAAAATCGTGTATGTTACATCAGGGGAAACATCTTAGATAAGGTTCCAAACTCAATGCATACAAGGCGAGCTAACACGACTCTTAAAAATACGCCACCGTTACTATGACTTTGTACAAATTGGGGTAGAAGCACTTTATATAAACACAACCAGCAAGGATAAACGAAAATTTTTTGGTTTCTTAGCTAATAAAGGGATAACCTTTATTTTATGAACTCTAGGAGTTAAAGTTTCAACTTAACTCTCTCTTTTTCTGTTAGTTACAATGTTATTAGCCCTTGATGACAAGGCAACTAAAGGATTTGTGAATATAGTAGGTATCACAAAAGTTCGAGTATGACTCATGCTTGAAAAGCAGTATTAAACCGACGTAATGCCGTGATTGTGTTTAAAATTCATATTGAACATGAACATAAGACTCTTTAAATTTTTATTTTGTAATTAAATTATCTCATAATCTTGGATTCATAAGTAAAAATGTGGTTTATAACTTTAACAAAATTTTAATACCGTAAAATAAAATATCTCGGCTACAATTTTATTATTATTTATAACATTATTCTTTACAAAACATTTTGTTATTTATTTATTATTTAACACGTCTTTAAATTATTAACAAGGAAAATTTTATATCATAGTTCTATGTACGGTCTAAACTACACACTCAGCATTGTTCACTGTTCGAAACCGTCTTCTTTCCACATTCACTTTGTTTCATCACGTACGCACTAAAATTAATATATTCTCATAGCATACTATAAACTAATTATATTTTAGTACTAAACAATATTTATATAGTTTTACATATAGATATTTAAAATGACCTTACAATCACTGCAATTAGTTGAATTAAAACTATGGACAGATATGTTATTATTTTCAGTCTCTTTTATACTACGTAACTCTCAAAAGTGTAATAGATAACTAAATCTTGTACGTTAATTAATGTTGCTTCTTTAGATAAATCATACTCGAGCTCTCGTGATTACTACGATATTCTTAAAACGTCCTACGCGTGTTGAATTAAATCCATTCACTACACGGATAAAAATTAGCGTAAACGGACGTGTAGGAACGAACTTCCTTATGTAATTACAAGAGTTTTTCTAATTAATTCTCTAAAATGTCGTTATTAGTTGCCAGATATGCCGTTATGAGTGTCTATAACGTATTTGGAAGCTTGTTAATCTAGGAACGTTTGTTAAACGCCATAAGTTGAATGTTAATCAATTCTCAACATGTGGCTTAATCGCCATTATGAAAATTTTTAGCCCTCGGAAGATTTTAAATCTATTTTACTACCGAATGATGTATTTTCTGTGAACGTCAACATCAACGTTTATAATTGTCCAAAGAAAGTTACAAATAAGTGTTAAAATTTGATTAAAGTGTATGCAGTACGAACATTTGCCTTGTTGCCCCCTTCGTCACCGATAATCTGGGTCTCTGCTTTGGGAAAACTATCTGATATGTTGTGATGATATACAACCGTTCGTTCGAATCATTTCTTTTAGTTTGATAGTTTTCTCCTTAATATTTAATTAGGGTTTTCTTTATGGAAATGTAATAGAAAAGGAACGAAAGCTCAAATGTTTCCAATTAGTATTAGTACCTAAGAAAAACTAAATTTTAATTTTGAGTCTTGATAAAAGTTACACAATTTGGTATCCATAAAGAAGACACTAATTCAGAAAAATCTTTAATCATTTGTTTTCTTTTTAGTACTAATCTAAACGTTTTGTGTATACATAGTGAATCAGTCAGCTTGATTAGGACCAAATACTTTTTCATGCCTCCGGTCATTATTGACAGTTTTGTAGAATTCAAAATCGGCCGGGAACATCAAATTCCCGGCCTAGACCTTACAAAAGTGACATTTGGTAAAATTCCCCAGAGAGCAGGGTGGCACCATTGTTACTTAATTTTCTAAATGGCAACAAAACGTGCACCAAATAAGGGGCGTTATCACTCACACTATAGAACCACAAGGGGTCGTGGTGGGAATTTGACTTTACAACCGAGTCACAAAGAAAACGATAGCAATGCAAATCATGCACAAGGTGAGAGTGAAATTATTTTATTAACAACAGAAACTTGTAAATTTTTTATCTATGATAATAGTCTCAAATCACTTTGTCAAAGGAGAGTTTAAAAGTTTTATGAGAAACATAAAAAATTAGATAATACAGTGAGAATTGTTCAGGCAGATTGCCCAACTGTTGACTACAAATAGAAAAGGGGAGTTGAGTCTTCATTATCAGGGCCAAAAATTTGCAATTGAGGCATTGATTGTACCAAGAATGAAACATAATTTGCTTTCTTCATCAAAAATTGCAAGCCGAGGTGCAAAAATACTTACCGATAAATTAGGTGCTATATTAAAATAATCCCGTTTTATTTTTCAAATCTCACAATGGTCTATATTATTTTGAAGCAGACCGATTTAATAAAGAATGCTTAGTTGCTGTTTGATTCTGGGGTCCCAAAATTTTTGTGGGGAGAAGCACTAACGTGTACGGTGTATGAAACGAATAGACCACCAAGTTCGATTTTGCCAAGAGGTAAAACTCCGTCGGACCTATGAAATGGGCGAAATAATATATCCAAATTAAAAGTATTTGGTTGTAAAGCATGGCATACTCTGATGCCTAAGCCGAAAAAGTTGGAACTTTGCGAAATTCGTGCAGTTATGGCCGGTTATTGTGGAGGTGGTTATAGGTTATGGCTACCACAGAAAAGAAAGATAATTAAGTCAAGAGATGTAAAATTTGACGAGTGGTATACAAAGATAATAAAATGGTTGAAGATCATTTTTAAGAAACTGATGTAAATCCAATTCAAGTGATAGAAGATAATCCAAATATGAAAACTAGTGTAGACAAAGAATAAGTGCAGAATAATTTACAAGAAAGTTGTTCTGAAGACGCAAATGAGCAGGAGAAGTAGTTACTACAAAAAAATACCCGGTTATTTAAATGACTATGAACTGTAGACAGCGTACTGTTTTCTATCTTTGAGTGATGAAAAACCAAAAACATTTGAACAAGCTATAGAATTGGATTAACAGAAAAGCGCAATATGTTCAGAATTAGAGTAGCACGAGAAACGTAGACTCTCGCAAAACTGTCTGAAAGAACTAAAGCTATAGAAACACTTTGGGTGTTTAAAATTAAAGAAGATGGTACGAGAAGGCTAGGCTTGTAGCTCATGGTTTTTAAGTTCCTCAACTAGAATGGAAATTTTTCTATTCCTCAGTATATAGGATCCCTACTTCAATGAGTGGCAGTTCAGTGCAGCTGGACTTTGACTCAAATTGATGTACCCACCGCCTGTTTAAATAAAGATTTAGATACGAAGGTATACACTAAAACGCCTAAAGGGGTAACATGCCAAGAAAATACTCTTCTTCTTAATAGATCTCTTTATGACCTCTCTTTCGCTCCAAAATGTTGGAACAATAAATTTTCAAATGTAATGAAAAATCTTGGATTTACACGATTGGAATATGATTATTGCCTTTACTTCAAAGACGATATCTATTTAGTTCTATATGTGGACGACGCAATATTTGCATGAACCGAAGAAAATGTAAATTTACTACTTGTTTATTTATTTATTCGTATGGTACATTATACAAATATTGTATTGTAATGAAAGTGTTATGTATGGTGCCCCAGAAGATAACCTGCATAGTGTGGTAACGAAACCGTGTGCAATAGTGGATAGGTTCGTCTTGGCAAAGCATTTACTTTAAGGTCTAGGAAAACCACTAAAACCTAAACATGCCAACCCTTACCCACCCTAATATTCACATGTAATAATATTAATTAAGTGTGTAAACATTATAGAAGGTAAATAAGAACATAAAATATAACAGCACAGCCATTGCATGACGACATATAATGGACCGGTCCAAGCGCTAGTCACGACAATGACGAAAAAAATAGTAGGTTAAAGAAACAGCAAACAAAATAATGGAAAAACAGATAATCAAGACAAGAATGCAAAACATTGCTAAACTTCAGTTGTCCTTCAGATTCGTAAGCCATAATATTGCTTTATCCGTTCAATTATGAATGTTTGGAAACCCTCCTTTAAACTTCGTTAATTGACAATCCTCTACAATATGTGTAACGGTCTTTGGTTCGTTTCCACAGTCACAATTTGGATTAGAAATCGCAGCCTATTTGAACAACATAGAGTTGCATTTTGAATGGCCTGTTCTCATGAGATTTACTTTTGACTAAATTTTTCTTTTTTGATCAAAGCCCGGGACTTCTATTGTTGGATCATCAATGAGATGTTTATTGAAAAAATCAATTTTTTCCACTCTTCAACTTCAGAAAAAGCCGTACTTAAGTAGTCTTGCAACCATATAGAACTTCGATAAACGCTGCTTCTTTAAATTTTCTCTTGTATTAGTGCTCTGCTCGGTATATAATTCTTGCTTCCGACCATTTCATTTTATGATGTTTTTCCCAAGAGTGTTTAAAGTCTCTCCTCTTTGCGTATGGGTTTTATGTTCCTTCAACCTGATATCTAAGGGTCTTTTAGTTTTCCCTACATAAGACTGGCCGTATTCACATGGGATTTCGTAGATGCAATTCTTGGAGTCACGACTGTTGTCTGGTCTAGTTTTGGAGATCATGCTACCAATAGTTCTTGATGACCTGAATACCGTGTTAATTTCGAGAACTATGCTGCCGGTTGAGGGGATAATGGAACTTCTACAATGCTGCCTCAGGAACTCACATTTCCAATTAAGGGACGAATTCTTTTCACAAGACAACGGTCTGCCTATGGGTTCGTCTCTCTCACCAGTGATCGCCAACATTTACATGAACTGGTTCGAGGTCCAAGCACTGGAAAAAGCGAGATTTAAACCAAAATTATGGCTCAGATATGTAGACGATACCTTCATAATTTGGAACCATAGCAACCGTCAGCTAGACCTTTTTCTACACCACCTGAACAACATCAAGCCATCCATCAAATTCACCATGGAGAAAGAAAGGGAATACTCATTGTCATTCTTGGACGTCCTTGCAAAAAGAATCAATGAGGATATTGTGACATCAGTTTACAGAAAACCAACTCATACCGGCCAATATCTGAATTACGACTCCAATCACAGTGGAACAACAAAGAAAGGAATTATTAATTCTTTAGTCGATAGACCTCACAGACTATGTAATACAGAGGTAGGACTACAACATGAAATCAAGAACATCAGAAGAGACCTTAAACAAAATGGTTACCTGAAACGAGTGGTAGAAACTGCTCTACAACTCTCTAAGAACCAACCAGCCATGACCGAAGAGAAACCCAAAACACTACTCAGCATTCCATATGTCAAAGGATTTTCTGAGAAAATAAAACGAATAGGAAGAAATTATGACATTAACACGGTATTCAGGTCATCAAAAACTATTGGTAGCATAATCCCCAAAACTAGACCAGACAACAGTCGTGACTCCAAGAATTGCATCTACGAAGTCCCATGTGAATGCGACCAGACGTAAGGGAAACTAAAAGACCCTTAGATATCAGGTTGAAGGAATATAAAACCCATACGCAGAAAGGAGAGACTTTGAAATTCGGCATTGCCCAATATTCCTAAGAAAAACATCACAAAATGAAATGGTCGGAAGCAAGAATTATACACCGAGAAGAGCACTGGTACAAGAGAAAATTTAAAGAACAGCGTTTATCAAAAACAACAAGAATGTCTTTAGTCAACCCAGCGTAGAGATTAACAATGTGTGGAAACCCTTAATTAGACGCCTGACTAATCTTAGTCTAAGGTAACGCCTCCTTTCATTAACTTTGTACGCTTAATCGCTTCACTAACTTTGTATTAGTATGTAAGTTACAGTAGTCTTTAAGTTTGTTAGTATTTACCTGAAGACGATTGCAGACTCAATAGCAATCGAAACGTTGTGTTTATTCTATTAAAAAAATATATAGACAATGGAAGTCGAGAATAGTGTTATTATTACAAACATAACATTGTCTAAACCATTCAAACGTATGTTGGAAAACCGGTATGGACCCGGAATCATCAACAAACTTTGAGACTACGAGAAAATAAGGATCAAGGTTACGAAAGAAGAGATGCGCATAATGTTTTCACGGACGGCCAGAGACAATCACATCATACCCAAGGGCTATCGTTTGAAGTCCCCAATCCAGGGTGAAAGAGCACGCAAGATTGTTAAAAGAGCTAGCCTGGCTCTGATTAGATCGCAAATCAACTATCATCGTTGGAAGAAAGCTACACTAATCCAAGACGCTACACTGAAGTTTGAGGAAATAAAAGTAATCATCTCAGAAGAAGATTTAGCACCGATACTCCGAAACATTGACACCGTTTGTGATAAGATTCGAGGAACACAACAACTAGCTCACAACAGAAAATGGCTAAATCTAACTCGAAACCAACAAGAACCAACCAATACTGGGAAAGTACCGAAGAGAACCATCGTCAACATTTCCTCACATCCATTATTAATCACGGATACTTTACTTTTGGAAAAAGGACTTAATTTTGCTGTAACTTGTAAAGAAGTTCCTATTCTGGACATTATGAGTGCTATAGAGACCGCAAAGTTAGAACCGGTACAAGCAGAGGAATTCAAATGAAAAGTCCGGAGTGTACTGGAGAAGAAAAGAAAAAAACAAAGCAACATAACAAAACCGAAGTTATCGGTCCTTAAAAAACTACAGAAAAATAAATCCATCAAAATCCTGCCAGCTGACAAACGAACAGCAACAGTAATCATGGATTCCCATACATACGACCAAAAAACAGAAGAGATTGTACGACAAGGGAACAACTCACGCTTGAAGAAAAGTCCCACTTTCAACCTAGAGAGGAAGGTCTACCAGGTATTGAAGAAATACAAAGAATACCTTCCTTCGAGAACAAGGACAACTCTTACGCCACACCACAGCAAACCACCGCATTTATATGGATTACCAAAATACATAAAGACAACATACCGCTTCGACCAATAAATAACTCTATAATAATAAAAATATATAGACAATGGAAGTCTATCTAGTGTTATTATTACAAAAGTTTAGTTATTTTAAAAACAAAAAAGGCGAGGGGTGTTCAATTGTTTTTGCAATAATCTGCTTTAACTTCTTAACGGTTTGACCGATTTTAACAAATTTGGTATCGTTAAAAGAGCATTCCTTAAGCAATAAGAATCAACCAAAATATAATTAATTTAGTTGAATTCTTCTCCGCGAGAGGGCTAGTTTTGACACCATGACCCAAATTAAAAATAAAATCAAAAAAATTAAATGAAATGATATTACTTTTTCTTTATGATAAAGTAACCAAATAACATCCAAATAGGCCAGTAAAAACCATTTTTAACATCTCGTTCCTAACGTCAAATATTGGGAAAATGAGAATAATGGATGTTTAAAGGTCGAGGACCGCTCGGTAAATTTTCTAAAACTATTAAAAATTTAGCACAAAATGAATAAGATGTAAAGAAACAATTGTGAGTCTAAATAGAATTCATTTAGGTATTATTAAAAAAATATATATCATCAGAACATTCATGTTGCTCCAAAGGGACTAAACGCATTTTCAACTTATTGTCACTTTAATATTACTCTCGTAATTCTATCCTTTAATTTAAAAGTAAGCCTAAAAACCTAAATAGGTATACTATATTCGAATTCGAATATGTTAGACCATTTACAAAGATTTTAGTAGGTATAATATAGTTACTTTACGGAATTCTTTTTATGAAATGGTCTGTGGTTCTAAAAAGAACCGTTTTTTAATCAAACCCATTAAAGAAAAAAAAGGAATCTAATGGCGACCCAGGTGTTCAAAATGGCCTCCGTTATTTTGGATGCACATCTGAAGACGCTGATGTGTTGAAAGAACAGCATTCTCAATTTCAGCTCTTGGGATGTTCAAGATGGCATTCCTGATTCTTGCAATCATATCCTCGCGGGAAGTTGGCTTTGTTGCTAAGACTATATCCTTAATTCTTCCCCAGAGATAAAAATCAAGGCAGGTTAAATCAGAGACCTTGAAATATTTAATAAGTTTTAATATGTGCGCAATTATAAACAAAATCATTCCAAAATGCAACATCCAAAGATTCTTGTGTTAAATACTGAAGCAATTTTACGGCCAATAACATTACAAAAACTTGCCTTGGAGGCCAAGGGAACAGGCTTTCTCTTCCGATCTAACGGTCAGGGAAAGTGGTCACTAAATACTGGCGAACAGGAAGGGCATAATGGGCGGGACAACCATCATGCTGGAAAAACATATTTTGGCGGACGTTCAGCGGAATATCATCCATTAAAATTGGAAGAACATTTTCTAAGAAATGTAGGTATGTTCGACCATTTAATGTTCCGTCCAAAATAAACAGACCAACAACCCGCCCTCCAATTATCCCACACCAAACATTTACACTATATCTCCCTTGATGTTGGACTTCTCCAAACCAGCGCGGATTATTTTAGGCCCAAAAGTGCCCATTATGTAAGTTCATATGCCCATTACTACCGAAAGTGGCTTTGTCAGTCCACAACACATTTGACAGAAATTGAGGATTTTCTGCTACCATGTTTAATAGCCAGTGGCAAAAATGTATCTTTCGGTCGAAATCCGGAAAAGTAAGGCTTTAGTGTAAGTTGATATGGTAGGGGTGTAGCCTAAAATAGCAAAAAATGTAAAAAAAATCATGGGAGTTTATAATTTGAGTGTAAAATAGATTAAACTTTATAAAAAGAGGTATACCTTTTACATACCTCTGGGTTTGAATAATGCGATGAACCGTACTTTGAGGAATACCCAAGTCTCGAGAAATTTCTCTAGTACTAATTTGGGAATTGATTTCTATAGATGTCAGGATATTAATAACATTTTGTTCGTTATTTGGCTATTTCTCCGATTTATGACAGGTCTACGAATGCTACCCGTTGTTAACAGGCGCTGGGCTAAACTCACAAACATGGGGCGATGGTATCGCGGTCAATTCGGATAGCGCAAATAGAAGGTGCGATCAGCAATAATCCCATTTTAAAAACATTCAAAATAGATCGCCAGCATATTAAATGCTTCTTGGTTAGAAATCGGCATTTTAAAAAAGATTACAAATTCAAAAAACTGCACTTTCTGAATGTAAACACAACAAAATAATTTACAAAATTACGACTGTCATTTTATAATGCATCGTGTTCCATTTGTTTAATTTTCCAAGGCCTAAAGTGTAGGGTGCTTTTACTTTACTTTAAAACCAAGCCAAGACTTACCTTGTTTTTCATTATTGCGATTAAAAAGTTATACCTTATACTTTTTAATTTTCAAATATATTATATTTTTTTGGCTAAGATGAACTGAACTACCTACCTATCTTTCTTTTTTTCCAAGACCACACACCATATTGCAAAAAAAAACAGCTTAAAACTTTACGCAAAGTACTAGATTTGGGGCATCAAATTTTACAAAGAATCTTTGTAAATGGTTCCAAAATATATGGTCTAACATATTCGAATTCGGATATAGTATACCTATTTAGGTTTTTAAGCTTACTTTTTAAATTAAAGGTTAGAATTACGATAGTAATATTAAAGTGACAATAAGTTCAAAATGCGTTTAGTCCCTTTGGAGCAACATGAATGTTCTGATGATATATATTTTTAAATAATACCTAAATAAATTCTATTTAGACTCACAATTGTCTCTTTAACATCTTATTCATTTTGTGCTAAATTTTTAATAGTTTTAGAAAATTTACCGCGCGGTCCTCGATGTTCAAACATCCATTATTCTCATTTTGTCAATATGGTATTCACTGGCCTATTTGGATGTTATTTGGTTACTTTATCATAAAAAAAAGTCATACCATTCCTTTTGATTTTTTTTAAATTTGGGTCATGGTTTCAAAACTAGCCTCCTGGCGGTGAAGGATTTAATTAAATTAACTATATTTTGGTTGATTCTTATTGCTTAAGGAATGCTCTTTTCAACGATACCAAATTGTTAAAATCGGTCAAACCGTTAAGAAGTTAAAGCAGGTTATTGCAAAAACAATTGAACACCCCCGCCATCTTTGTTTTGAAATAACTGAACTTTGTTTTTACGAAAATGATAGATAAACTGGTTCTCTTTACAAATGTGAAAAAATTTTTGTTTATTATGCGAAATTTATAGAAAATGCAATTTAAAAATTTAAGATGGCAGTTACGCCCTCTGGTGGTCATTTTAAAACTTGAAAATATTTTCCTGCGATTGTTCATGGCCGATTTACCTACTATTTTTTTACACCAATGTCATACGTCGAACGGTTCCCGAGATATGGCCGAGGAACAGTCTTATTGGGTCACCCGGTACAATACCTTCAAGACTCCTATAACTTTTTGGACCAATTTAGTTACGTCATCTTTAAAACGGAGCTTAATATCAACGTGTAAACCAAGATTTTTTTCTAATGTGTCGTTGGATTTATTCTGTTATTGTCAATCGAAATATTGCATTTGTTACTAACTATTGTTTCACCATCATTAATTATAATGTGAGTTTTTTTGGAATTGATATTTAAACAGTGATCTTCTAAAGTTGATGTTATGGCACTTATATCTTTATTTAAAAGATCAGGAAGCATTAGACAAGTCTTGGGAAGAGAAACCTATGTATATCTGTGTGTCATCCGCATAACAATGGACGCTACAATATCCAATTGATTTAAAACAATTAAAAGAATAATAAGATATAAAGTTGACCCTAAAATTGATTCTTGAGGAACACCATGATGTACACTCATGAAATTTAAAACTTGGACACCACAATTTCTGTAAACAAAAGTTTGCACATTGTGAAGCGGGCTTAAGGGTATCATTTACAATTCTAACAGCAGGTAGTCTCAGCAGGGGTTATCTTATAGAAGGACTGTAGAATGAATCATTACACTAAGCACGTTTTAGAAAATAGGTAATTTACGTTGCTTACTTAATTTTTTCTTTAAAGAATATATTTGAAGGTATCGCTAATTAAACACCATAGCTCGATTAATTATCGAATCAAAATTTTGTTTAGGAAATGTTTACAAAATAAAATTAGAAATAATTTTGATTTAAAAACGTCTACAAGCAATAACTTTTAAATTAAATCAAAAACTAAACATGGTTATTTGGGTTGACTGATTATTACTTATTTTTAAATAAATCTAACCTACTAATTATTGTAAGTTATTAAAAAAAATCATTAAACTCTCTATTCATAATATTTAGTCCTTACAAAATGTATATTTTATGACGTTTCATTTTTTTCTGTAGTTAATATAAAAAGTGAAAATAAAAACTAAGGCAATTCTTATTGTCAACGTATATATTTAGTTTTTGACAAGAATTTATTACATAATTATAATTAAGATACCAAGTTATAGTTTAAAATTAAATGAAAACGTTTTTTTAAATAAAGGTATTACTATATAAATAAATATAAGAAATCAATAATGGGTGTGACCTCCATTATTATTGATACATTCTTGGAGGCGTCTGCTCATTGACGCTATCAAGGTATCAATATAATTAATATTAATCGTTTTCCATGCGGTATCAATGGCTGCAATTAGTGCATTACGGTTTACTGGTATAAAATTTGGCCCTTGTTGTCTTCGGATAACAGCAAGTATTCGAGCCCAAACATTTTCGATAATGTTAAAATCTGGGCTTTTGCTGGCCAGGGTAACAGCTCCAAGTTATTTGCTTGTATTCAGTTGCGCACAACCTGCGAAGTATAGGGTCATCATATCCCGATAGTTAATTATCGAATGTTCCAAGAAAATATGTGTAAATAGTAAATGCAATCTACTAACGTAACGTTAAGTCGTTAATTATAGTTACATAACTCTCCTTTCATAAGATATAGTTCATATTAATATGCTTATTGTAAAGCTTCGTACACACCTGAACAACAAACCGAGGAACAAACAGAACAACGAACCGAACGGCAATCGGAACATTAATTTGGACGGTGCTACGTACGAATTTTAGAACAGATTCGCAAGTCCTGATTGTTCCACGAACGGTTTGCGGCGTTCCCGCAACTTGTCGGTTTTTTTCCGACATCAAAGAAAATGCGCGCGAATGCGTTTGCAGGTTTGGACGAATCTAAACAAAACGGCGAACAAACTTATGCGGGAGAATTAAATTATTTATTTTTGTCCTCCCTTTTGTGGGTTTGTTGTGTTTTAGGTAATATTATGGAGTTGACAAAAGAAAAATGTTTTAAATTAATCAGTGTTTAAGAATGCAAGAAAAAAATGATGTCCCTATTAGCATCATTTGGGCGGGAAATTTCCAAAATGAAAAAAAAGTGAAGTAAATTATAATTTTTAACTCTTCTTATTGCGTAAAAATTTGGTTGGCACTATCTTTTTGTTTTCCGCAATTTTCTCTTCTCAATAATAAATATATATGAACTGAAAACTACTGAAAATAATTATTGGAACAGCACAAACGTTCCGTTTGTTGTTCGGATTGTGGAAATCATAAAAGATTGTTTGTCGTTCTGTTTGACTTTCGGTTCGTTGTTATGTTTGTTGCTCGGTTTGTTGTTCAGGTGTGTACGAAGCTTTACAACTTAAGCAACAATTTTTGGCGAATAAAGATTAGTTTGTGAAGTAATATTAGAAACACAAATTTATATCATATCAAATTTATGACAACTTAAAAACCAAGAACGTGTATGTTATAGCTAAGAAATTATTAAGGATTTTTTTGGCAAATTGAACTGAACTACTTACCTATCTTTCTTTTTTCCAAGACCACACACCATATTGCAAAAAAAAACAGCTTAAAACTTTACGCAAAGTACTAGATTTGGGACATTAAATTTTACAAAGAATCTTTGTAAATGGTTCCAAAATATATGGTCTAACATATTCGACTTCGGATATAGTATACTTATTTAGGTTTTTAGGCTTACTTTTTAAATTAAAGGTTAGAATTACGATAGTAATATTAAAGTGACAATAAGTTCAAAATGCGTTTAGTCCCTTTGGAGCAACATGAATTTTCTGATGATATATTTTTTTTAAATAATACCTAAATGAATTTTATTTAGACTCACAACTGTCTCTTTAACATCTTATTCATTTTGTGCTAAATTTTTAATAGTTTATTTTATTCTCATTTTCTCAATATTTGAGGTTAAGAACGAGATTTTGAAAAATGGTTTTTACTGGCCTATTTAGATGTTACTTGACTAGTTTATCATAAAAAAAAAGTCATATCATTCCTATTGATTTTTTTGATTTTTTTTTAAATTTGGGTCATGGTGTCAAAACTAGCCCCCTGGCGGTAAAGGATTTAATTAAATTAACTATATTTTGGTTGATTCTTATTGCTTAAGGAATGCTCTTTTCAACGATACCAAATTGTTAAAATCGGTCAAACCGTTAAGAAGTTAAAGCAGGTTATTGCAAAAACAATTAAACACCTCCCACCATCTTTGTTTTTGAAATAAATAAACTTATGTTTTTACGAAAATGATAGATAAACTAGTTTTCTTTACAAATGTGAAAAAAAAATTTTGGTTTACTTACTTTTGAAATCGAGTGATTTTTAGCGACGAAAAAACGTTCAATAGCCGCAACGATGGACCACTAAAAGTTTTTAGAATGGAAGGAATAATCACATATGTCCTAAAAAACGAAGTGGTTATTTTTCTGTGAATGTGTGGGGTTGGGTTAGCGCGCGGGGTCCAGGAGTTTGTTGGGCTATCGATGGACGTCTTGATTCTGCTGCGTATTTAGATATTTTGGAAACTATTATGAAACCTTCAGTCGAAGTGTTTTATCCAGACGAAGATTATATTTTCCAACAAGTATGTATTCTCATTTCACTATACTTTCTCAAAAAAATAGTTCCGGATCTGTTGAATTAACATTTTTATAATGTATTTTTGTTGTTAAAGGACAACGCCCCTATTCATACTTCGCGGGTTGTGCGCAATTGGATACGAGAAAATAACTTGGAGCTGTTACCCTGGCCAGCAAAAGCCCAGATTTTAACATTATCGAAAATGTTTGGGCTCGAATACTTGCTGTTATCCGAAGACAACAAGGGCCAAATTTTATACCAGTAAACCGTAATGCACTAATTGCAGCCATTGATACCGCATGGGAAACGATTAATATTAATTATATTGATACCTTGATAGCGTCAATGAGCAGACGCCTCCAAGAATGTATCAATAATAATGGAGGTCACACCCATTATTGATTTCTTATATTTATTTATATAGTAATACCTTTATTTTAAAAAAAAGTTTTCATTTAATTTTAAACTATAACTTGGTATCTTAATTATAATTATGTAATAAATTCTTGTCAAAAAACTAAATATATACGTTGACAATAAGAATTGCCTTAGTTTTTATTTTCACTTTTTATATTAACTACAGAAAAAATGAAACGTCATAAAATATACATTTTGTAAGGACTAAATATTATGAATAGAGAGTTTAATGTTTTTTTTTAATAACTTACAATAATTAGTAGGTTAGATTTATTTAAAAATAAGTAATAATCAGTCAACCCAAATAACCATGTTTAGTTTTTGATTTAATTTAAAAGTTATTGCTTGTAGACGTTTTTAAATCAAAATTATTTCTAATTTTATTTTGTAAACATTTCCTAAACAAAATTTTGATTCGATAATTAATCGAGCTATGGTGTTTAATTAGCGATACCTTCAAATATATTCTTTAAAGAAAAAAATTAAGTAAGCAACGTAAATTACCTATTTTCTAAAACGTGCTTAGTGTAATGATTCATTCTACAGTCCTTCTATAAGATAACCCCTGCTGAGACTACCTGCTGTTAGAATTGTAAATGATACCCTTAAGCCCGCTTCACAATGTGCAAACTTTTGTTTACAGAAATTGTGGTGTCCAAATTTTAAATTTCATGAGTGTACCTCTAACCCAGGAAACATATTATTATTTAATATTATTAATATTGAAGTTAAGCTCCATTTCCTTGAGCTTTACAGTAAATATGTTTTTCGTGAAGCTTAAGTTTATTGAACGTGCATTAAGGGTCGTTTCTACGAATATATTCTAACATACTGAGCGCTAACGGCGACGACATTGTAAGTATTTTGCAATTGGCGATCAAGTCAGTTGATCATCTCGTGTATTCATGTGTGCATTTCAGTGCTTTGTACATTGCGTTGAATTTAAGAAATAGTTTGAATCATATTACTTAGTATGCACCACTAACAAACAAAATAAATCATTCCCCTTTATTTTATATTACTTTATAATCATTATTTGGACTACGGTTTAAAGCGTAAAGAAGTTGTACAAAATACGATTTTGGTGAATCATTGATGTGTTTCGAGAGTCGACTTCGATGCAAAGGTGTACCAAATTTTTTATACTGCAATCATTTTCATTTGTGTAAATCGGTAGGTTTGATAATAAAACGACGTGATTAGTAAGTACTTGCATTAAGAGACAATTTGAGGTCTTCCATACTCATTTTCGTAATGTATTTGTACAATAACGATTCTTTGTATTGTTTGTATATCTTTTGCACATCCCTCCCAGTGATAGTCTGGGTGCCCACCAACGTAAGGTATCATTTTATAAATAATCAGTTGTAAGTTTTTGAGTGGCTTAATTACGTGTAATCCGACAAGATGTTTCTATCGTTTTTTTGGAAACGGGGGCGTTTCTTCATAATGTCGTCTGGAAGATGCATTCAATTTTCACGCACCGGACTGTGATTCTCTGTAATGACAATTGAACCGGATTTTTAAAACCGAAATTGAAAACAGTAATACCAACTTTTTTACACATTACTATACAGTTTGTTGATAAAAACAATAAATCAGAACCAATTTTGTTGTATTAGTTGAAATTAACGCAGCAATTAAGATCTTAATTTAACGGTGATTTTCTGTAATGACAGTTGGACCGGATTTTTAAAACCGAAACCTACAGCAATAATACCAACTTTTATACAGATTAGTATGTAGTTTGTTGATAAAAACAATAAATCAGTAACTATTTTGTTTATTTGTTGAAAATAACGCAGCAATTAAGGTCTTAATTTTACAGTGATTCTCTGTAATGTTAGTTAGATCGGATTTTTTAAACCGAAACCTACAGCAATAATACCACCTTTTTACAGATTACTATGTAGTTTGTTGATAAAACAATAAATCAGAAGCAATTTTGTTGTATTTGTTGAAATTAACGCATCAATTAAGGTCTTAATTTAACGGTGATTCTCTGTAATGACAGTTGGACCGGATTTTTAAAACCAAAACCTACAGCAATTATACCAACTTTTTTACAGATTACTATGTAGTTTGTTGATAAAAACAATAAATCAGAAGCAATTTTGTTGTATTTGTTAAAATTAACGCAGCAATTAAGGTCTTAATTTAACGGTGATTCTCTGTAATGACAGTTGGACCGGATTTTTAAAACCGAAACCTACAGCAATAATACCAACTTTTTTACAGATTACTATGTAGTTTGTTGATAAAAACAATAAATCAGAAGCAATTTTGTTGTATTTGTTGAAATTAACGCAGCAATTAAGGTCTTAATTTTACGGTGATTCTCTGTAATGACAGTTGGACCGGATTTTTTAAACCGAAACCTACAGCAATAATACCAATTGTTTTACAGATTACTATGTAGTTTGTTGATAAAAAAATTAAATCAGGAGTAATTTTGTTTGTTGAAATTAACGCAGCAATTAAGGTCTTAATTTAACGGTGATTTTCTGTAATGACAGTTGGACCGGATTTTTAAAACCGAAACCTACAGCAATAATACCAACTTTTTACAGATTACTATGTAGTTTGTTGATAAAAACAATAAATCAGAAGTAATTTTGTTGTATTTGTTGAAATTAACGCAGCAATTAAGGTCTTAATTTAACGGTGATTCTCTGTAATGACAGTTGGACCGGATTTTTAAAACCGAAACCTACAGCAATAATACCAACTTTTTACAGATTACTATGTAGTTTGTTGATAAAAACAATAAATCAGAAGCAATTTTGTTGTATTTGTTGAAATTAACGCAGCAATTAAGGTCTTAATTTAACGGTGATTCTCTGTAATGACAGTTGGACCGGATTTTTAAAACCAAAACCTACAGCAATAATACCAATTTTTTTACAGATTACTATGTAGTTTGTTGATAAAAACAATAAATCAGAAGCAATTTTGTGTTTTGTTGAAATTAACGCAGCAATTAAGGTCTTAATTTAACGGTGATTCTCTGTAATGACAGTTGGACCGGATTTTTAAAACCGAAACCTACAGCAATAATACCAACTTTTTTAAAATTACTATGTAGTTTGTTGATAAAAACAATAAATCAGAAGCAATTTTGTTGTATTTGTTGAAATTAACGCAGCAATTAAGGTCTTAATTTAACGGTGATTCTCTGTAATGACAGTTGGACCGGATTTTTAAAACCGAAACCTACAGCAATAATACCAACTTTTTACAGATTACTATGTAGTTTGTTGATAAAAACAATAAATCAGAAGCAATTTTGTTGTATTTGTTGAAATTAACGCAGCAATTAAGGTCTTAATTTAACGGTGATTCTCTGTAATGACAGTTGGACCGGATTTTTAAACCGAAACCTACAGCAATAATACCAACTTTTTTACAGATTACTATGTAGTTTGTTGATAAAAACAATAAATCAGAAGCAATTTTGTTGTATTTGTTGAAATTAACGCAGCAATTAAGGTCTTAATTTAACGGTGATTCTCTGTAATGACAGTTGGACCGGATTTTTAAAACCGAAACCTACAGCAATAATACCAACTTTTTACAGATTACTATGTAGTTTGTTGATTAAAACAATAAATCAAAAGCAATTTTGTTGTATTGGTTGAAATTAACGCAGCAATTAAGGTCTTAATTTAACGGTGATTCTCTGTAATGACAGTTGGACCGGATTTTTAAAACCGAAACCAACAGCAATAATACCAACTTTTTACAGATTACTATGTAGTTTGTTGATAAAACAATAAATCAGAAGCAATTTTGTTGTATTTGTTGAAATTAACGCAGCAATTAAGGTCTTAATTTAACGGTGATTCTCTGTAATGACAGTTGGACCGGATTTTTAAAACCAAAACCTACAGCAATAATAGCTACGTTTTTACAGATTAGTATGTAGTTTATTAATAAAAACAATAAATCAGTAGCAATAATAATAATCAGTGATTATCTGCAATGTTAGTCCGATCGGAGTTTTTAAACCGAAACCTACAGCAATAATACCAACTTTTGTGCAGATTAGTATATAGTTTATTGATAAAAACAATTAATCAGAAGTAATTTTGTTTATTTGTTGAAATTAACGCAGCAATTAAGGTCTTAATTTTGCAGTGATTCTCTGTAATGTTAGTTAGATCGAATTTTTAAACCGAAACCTACAGCAATAATACCAATTTTTTTACAGATTACTATGTAGTTTGTTAATAAAAACAATAAATCAGAACCAATTTTGTTGTATTAGTTGTAATTAACGCAGCAATTAAGGTCTTTATTTTACAGTGATTCTCTGTAATGCCAGTTAGACCGGATTTTTAAAACCGAAACCTACAGCAATAATACCAGCATTTTTACAGATTAGTATGTAGTTTGTTGATAGAAACAATAAATCAAAAGTAATTTTGTTTATTTGTTAAAATTAACGCAGCAATAAAGGTCATAATTTTACAGTGATTCTCTGTAATGAATGTTAGATTGGATTTTTAAAACCAAACCTACAGCAATAATATCAATTTTTTACAGATTGCTATGTAGTTGTTGATAAAAACAATAAATCAGTAACAATTTTGTTGTATTAGTTGAAATTAACGCAGGAATTAAGGTCTTAATTTTACAGTGATTCTCTGTAATGACAGTTAGATCGGATTTTTAAAACCGAAACCAAAAACAATAATACCAACTTTTTTACAGATTGTTATGTGGTTTGTTGATAAGAACAATAAATCAGAAGCAATTTTGTTGTATTTGTTGAAATTAATGCAACAATTAAGGTCTTAAGTTAACGGTGATTCTCAGTAATGACAGTTGGACCGGATTTTTAAAACCGATACCAAAAACAATAATACCAACTTTTTTACAGATTGTTATGTGGTTTGTTGATAACAATAATAAATCAGAAGCAATTTTGTTGTATTTGTTGAAATTAATGCAACAATTAAGGTCTTAAGTTAACGGTGATTCTCAGTAATGACAGTTGGACCGGATTTTTAAAACCGAACCGTACAGAAATAATACCATTTTTTTTACTATGTAGTTTGTTGATAAAAACAACTAATCTTCTTGCGATTACTTTTATTAAAAGTGGGTTAGCAACAAATTTTAAAAACTATAAGGGAAGAAGTCTTCCAGCCGAGATTATGACGAAACGCCCTCATTCGAGAAAAACGATAGAAACATCTTGTCGGACTACACGTAATTAAGTCACTCAAAAACGTACAGCTGGTTATTTATAAAGAATACTTTGTGTCGATGGGCACCCAGACTATGAGTTTGTGTGTGCGATCCTCATTAGCCACCTAGGTTTTTTTCTTCACTTCGGGCCTTACTGCATGGTTCTTACAAAAGATAATGGTTCTCTTACAATAAACCGCCCAAAGACGTTTGAACTCTGTGACTTAATCACTAATAGTCAAATTTATAACATTTACCTTAACTTACATTTCAAGTACAAATTCTAAAATCGTTTAACAAGAAACGACATAAATAAAATAAAATGTCCGAACAAAAAAAATTATAACAACACACGCTCAGAAACTTCCATATATAAAGATAAAATCAATACATAGAAACGGATACTTAGAAAGGGTAATCTAAAGCAAAAGCTAGTCTTTTTTCTTTTGTTACTAACAATAAGTTAAAACTATTCCACTACAATGCTCAGTTACTATAGCAACAATCCGTTACTATATCTACATACTAAGTCAGATAGATCAATATTGTTAAATGGTTAATGCAAACTAAAACGTAACCTACCACAATTAATTAATATTTACTTATTATGATTAATATTGCAAAATTTTGTTTACTTTATGGGAGCAATTAATTTTGTTTCAGTTAAAGTTTGATATACGTAACACTAGTTATTACAGTAGATATATATTTAATGAAGTTAATAATTTACCACCACTTGACTGTGAGCTTTGTTTGGTTAAATAAAACTTACTGCTCCATCTGAAGCGAAAAACTTTTATTTACTTTTTAATAATAAACAAAACAGGGTATAATACATTGCTAAATTGTTGGGCATAATTAGTCCTTTTATTTATCGTACAATTTGCTTTGTTCTGGATCTCGGTAATAAACGACAGAAAGTTAATGAAGGTACATAAGCTCTAGCAGGTGTCCAATGCTTATGCGCGAAGCTCTGCAGATCGGTAATCGCTATCAGATATGTACCATGCCGCCGTCGGTTTTAGTTCAGTTGTCTTACCACTATCGTCAGCGCCACTTCCGAAATCCAAAATCACTTCTTACCTGACAGTTTTCCTCTTCAACGCCGATTAGATTGAAATCAGTAAGTGAACTAAAATTTATATACCTACCTAACCTACACCCTAAGGTTTATTCAATGTAATGAATACCAATAAATTCAATGAAAACCAAGCGTTCCAATTAATAAAAAAATTCTATACGCACTTTTTCTGCATAAGAAATAATTTCAAAACTTTAACTACCACTTGATGGTCTCATTAAAATTAATTATTTGAACAACTTTACAAACAAAAGTATTGATGCAATTGCAGGCGTAGCTGTGAATAATATATAGATGTAGGTTAGAGAATTTTCCTCCCGAGGGAAACCGGCATTCTCGCCTGATCTAAAATTCTATGTTTGTGTAATAAATTAAAGTGTATCTTTTCTTATTTATCTTTCACTAAATCGTACTTAATAACTTTTCGTTTCATAATTAATAAAACAATTCGACAATTTGCTCTTTTTTTTCTAATTAGAAAACTTGTTAAACAGACGGTTATATTGATTTCTAACTTTAAAGTCAGGATCGTTAGTTATGGAAACGTTCAACACGGTGTATTAAATTTAAGTCTAATCAATAATCTCCGGAGACTTAAAATAAAACATTCATGCACCACCACTTGGTTTTAGATACTTGGTCCTGATTGATGTAAAAAATATGTTTATGCAATACATTCATAAATTTTTATTTTCGTTAAGTTGTCGGTTTTTACTAATTATTCCATTATTACATAGATAGTTAAATTAAATTTGATTACGTTAATTCAGCATTTCATCGGTTGAATTTAAAAGTTTCGCTAATGACTTTGACTGCAATTAAATTTAATTCGACTTTTTATATACTTATAATGTAAGATCGATCAAAAGTTGTTGTGAAAATAAAAATTATTATATGCATATTGATTTATTATTAATATTTCATATACGAAATAGTACAGCTTATTAAAATCTAGATTTGTTTTTTTTGAAAATATGAATCAGATCAAATCAAAGATCTTTACGATATGCTAGAAAAATTTCCTTTTTTTTAAAAGTGTGTTTCCAACTTTGTTTGATTTCTAGTTTATTTTGTTATTTTCTTCTACTTTTCTTTTCCACCCATTGTTATGCATAATTATCGAATATGACCAAATTGTAGACGAAAAAAGCCGCAAAAATTAAAAAAAAAAATTTTTTGACTTAGAATCGCATGGGTTTTTTTTTTTCAGGATGATTGTAGCTTCCTGACAATCTGAAATCGATAATTACAACATTTTTTAATAGAGACAACATATTTTATTGCAAAATTTGTCAAAAGTCTGTCTAAAGAATTTTTATTACTTTTTCACACATATCTCGCGATTTCTCTGGAACCAATATAGATATTAATTTGTATTTTTAAACGAATAAGAAAATGTGAGCGAAGGTAACTGCTTTATTGACATTTCTGTGAAACAATTAGTTTTTTTTGTAAAACAGTAAACGCCGTTACTTAATCAATTCAAAAAAACGCCACAAAGTTATTATAGAACAAAAATCATGCAATTTTCTCGGTTTTGGGGGGTTTTCGACATGATATTGGTAATAACTAATTTCTATTTGAATAGTATATTTATTACAGTTATATAAAAGTATAAATAAATGAACACAAATTTATAAAACAAAAATCAAGGATTTATCTTATACAGGGTGTCCAGAAACTCTCATGACAAACGAAGATTGGAGATTCCTCAGATAATTTTAAGACAATTTAACCCAATTCACTTAGTCCGAAAGTGCTTCCTAAGGGAGCTAGAGCTCTTTGAAGATGGCGTCTTGTAAATAGTTTTTTTTAAATACCTCCAGAACGCTTCTACTTAGAAAAGCAAAAACTGGTATACTTGTTTAACCTTCAGAGATGAATCGATTCCATCAATTGCGAATTTCTAGTACCGGTCATACGCGTTCGTTTTGGGTAGGTCAACGGTTATTTTAACGCATAACTTTTTGTCTTTAACTTTTAAGCATTTGTGACACTAGATTATTAGATTTCCATTTATTTTAGTACTAAAAGGTACTCTTACTTTAATTCATTAGAATACACCGTTTTCTAGAAAAATGGATTTGAAAATTTATTGTTTTTTTTGTCATTAAAGTTAAATTTATATTTTTGCACTAGTTGGCTCTGAACTGCCAACAAAAAGTAAAACCTACGTTTTCATTGTCAAATTGTTGTTAGTTCGCGAAGTTTATCTTTCAATTTTTTACTTTACCAGGCGCCATCTTCAAAAAGCTCTAGCTCCCTTATGAAGCATTTTCGGACTAGGTGAATTGGGTTAAATTGTCTTTAAATTATCTAAAGAATCTCCGGTCTTTGTTTTTCAGGAGAGTTTCTGGACACCCTGTATACTAGCCTGATTCGTTTAAATTTATAGAATTTTCTGCGAAAACTGCTTTTTTAAGGCTTACTGTTTTCTCTTTTTTAGAACCGTTATTCTTTAAATTGCCCTTTTTTTCTCCGTTTTTTAACTTTTCCTTGACCTAATAATTTTTGTTCTCTTCTTTTTGTGCTTCTATTTTACGCAGCTCTCAGCTTTCTTAATCTAATTTTCTTTCTTTTTTGCTAATCCGCGTTCTGTTTTCTTCTTCTTTTTTTGTGACTTTTCATCTTCTTGCTTTTTCAATTTTCCTTCGTACCTGGCTTTCCAAGCTTCAGATGTAATAGCAAGTATTAGTGTTGCCTTCTGTTTAGATGTATCTTTAGAGGCGTCTATACGTGGATGTTTTTGGGAAATGGCGATTTTCTCATCCTTAGACAGATAATTTTTCTCTATTGAATTTACCGTAGTATTGGAAGAACTTGCTTGTGTTATCAAATCATTGATATTTAAAGCGTACCAACAGAGTTATCATTTGTTTTCAAATAATTTTTAGTCGTGCTTGGAAAATTGTCTTCTGAAATTCAAGCATCCCCATTTTTGTTATGGACAACATTTTCTGATCAATTTTCGTCAATTCTTAAATTAATTTCAATATCGGAAAATTTGTTTTTTGATTCAATCTATAGATCACTGGCATTTGCAGAAATTTGATTCAAATCCGGGTTAGCATCTTCGTTCTCCTCATTCAACAAACTGATTTCGCTGTCGTCAAGATCTATTATTGAAATATAACTTTGTACGATGCATGATGTATCTATGTCATTAATTGAAACATTGGTAACATTAGTGATTTTTACCGTCATTACAATCAATCAATAATGGAAGTTGTGGAGGCAATAATTGTTGTTGCAAATCTAACGAATTTTACAGCGAATTTGAATGTTCCGAATGAGCATCTTGATTATCAATTTTTGGAGCAGGATCTTCATCATTTACAGTTTCAATTTCCAAAATGTTCTTTGATTTTAAATTGTCCAAATATTGAATAAAATTATTTCAGAATTTGGAACTGTATTATTTTGTAAACATTCTCTGGAATATTAGATTCAAAGTTCAATAATAAAACATTGTCATTATTACAATTATTTTCATTCGGTTGGTCTCCGAGTGCCCTCTCTTTAATAGTTTTATGCCTAGTAGCCATGCACTTTGAATAATCAATTTGATCCGGATCGAAAAGAAACAATCCGCATGCTTCAAACGGTTTTTTTATAACGTTTGAATCTAAAGCTTGTTTATGTGCCTTGTCAAAGAGTGGAGTGAAAGTAAGTTTTGTTATAAATTTCGTGGTATCTTGCGAATATTCAGCAACACCTTTTTTCCAGCATTTTTTTAGAGAGCGAAATATTCCTACGTTGCAAGACTAAAGTATGTGCGTAGCATTTGGTAAAAGACAATAGAGTATTATTTGATTTTCTTTACAAAATTCATGCAATTCAAAGCTAATGGCCGTTAAAAAATAATATTACAGGGAACTGAACTCCATTAGCAAATAACTGGGGATCTCTCAGTATTTTCCAGAACATAGACATCTGGTAAGAATAACTTAATCTCACGATCAGTAAACGATCATGGGGCGAACGTCTTCCCCGCTGGCAGCATATGAACATAAAACAGTGATATTCATTTTTTCCTTTCCTGGAGATGTAGCGTATACATTTTTTCACATTTGGGTCTCAAAACTTTGCCAGTTCTTGGACGAACATCTACCCCAGTTTCATCCATATTATAGATTCTAGATGGATCTTCCAAAACATCCAATAATTCCATTTCTTTTACATAATTTTTTACTTCATTGAACTATGCACGGATGGACCCTTCAGTGACGGCTGCTCTGTTTTTTGAAAGCGTCTCTGTATGTTTCATAACAATTTCATTTGTCATTAGTATGCTGCTGGACCCATTTTACTTTCCAGTGGTACCTTCTCAGATAATTTTTCTCTAAGAGGTGTGCGCGGAATTTCATATTGTATAGATGCTTGCTTGACATTTAATGAACCTGACTGAACACGTTAGTTAAGTATGCCAATTGATAATTCTTAATCAATATGATACAGCTTACCTATAAAATGAAATTTTTATACTTTTTTATAACAAATCTCACTTTTTTTAACAACAATTGATTATAAACAACAAAACAACGGACGTTATTGTTTCGGTTCAAAGTACCAGTAAATTTAATAAATGGCGTTTACTGGCACGGCGCCTTTTTTACCGACGCCAGTGAACGCCATGTAATTTAATTACATTTTGCGGTTTGCTATACATTTCGTACAAGCTGCTGGTAACTACTATTATTGTTATTCATTATACTTGTAAATAGAAGTTTCTTACAATTGTGAAAATATAATTTTATTGGTTAATAATATTCGTTATCTGGAGCAGTTTCTTAGGTTGCGCTGTTACAGCAGTTTGCATATTTGCAGTCTCTACAGCATTTTAGTCCTTGCGACATACAGATACACGAATTTTTATTGCACGATCTGTTGGAACGTCGGATCAATAAGGTTCGTCGGACTTCATTTGGCACTGGTTCTTGAGAAGAAAAAATAGCTTTCCAAGAATTCTCTTTTGATGTCCAGTCGTATAGAGCCGTATCTTCCACTGGCATATTTGGAATGTGGCTATTATACCAAATTTTAATTGATAACACACCTACAACAACAATAGATAGGTACATTTAGGTATTTTTTTTGTTATATAATAAAATACAGATGGTTTAAAAAAAAATAATTATTAACTTTTCAAATGTTGCCTAAAAGCGTAATCAGTAGAAGGCAACTCAGAAGTTGGATGATTTGATTCAGCTGTCAGATACCATCTTAATTAATTCAAGGAAACAATGTATTTGTTTTTGTTTCTATACAAATAAAGTGTATACAATGTGTCCAGAAACTCTCCTGACAAACGAAGACCCGAGATTCCTCAGATAAGTTTAAGACAATTTAACCCAATTCACCTAGTCCGAAAATGCTTTCTAAGGGAGCTAGAGCTCTTTGAAGATGGCGCCTAGTAAAGTAAAAAATTAAAAGATAAACTTCGCGAACTGACAATTTGACAATGAAAAACGTAGGTTTTACTTTTGTTGGCAGTTCAGAGCCAACTAGTACAAAAAATATAAATTTAACTTTAATAACAAGAAAACAAAAAATTTTCAAACCCATTTTTCTAGAAAACGGTGTATCCTAATGACTTAAAGTAAGAGTACCTTTTAGTGCTAGAATACCTGAAAATTTAATAATCTAGTGTCACAAATGTGACAAAAAAATTATCCGTTAAAATAACCGTTGAACTACCCAAAACTAACGCCTATGACCGGTACTAGAAATTCGCAATTGATGGAATCGATTCATCTCTAAAGTTTTTGTTTTTCTAAGTAGAAGCGTTCTAGAGGTATTTAAAAAAACTATTTACAAGGCGCCATCTTCAAAGAGCTCTAACTCCCTTAGGAAGCATTTTCGGACTAGGTGAATTGGGTTAAATTGTCTTAAAATTATCTGAGGAATCTCCGGTCATGGTTTGTCAGGAGAGTTTCTGGACACCCTGTATTTAGTACTAACTTCCATTGCTTTACCTTTTGATAAAAAGGGAAGATCTTGTAAAAATCAATGTTTTTTGTATAACACATCAAACGCTGTTTTCTTGCCAATTTTTCTCTTCTAAATTTTTGACAATATCGTGAGTAAACAAAAAATGTGAATTTTTGCCAAGTCCCAATTGAATGTATATATTGCTTAGGTACATATTTGATGTTTTACAGTAAAAATGTAACAGCAAGATCAACAGATTTTACCAAGATTGTGTTACCTGCATTTAGCTCTGCTAGAACGTGGAGTATCAGTCTTGTGTCAGCTTCCTCCTGACTGTTTTTATACTTTTCACCTCTTTTGACCCTTGAATTTTAGTCAGTTCAAAATAAAGTTCAGGATTTTAATTTTTTGGGGATTTTGGTACTTCTGTCAAGAAATAGTTTGTGACGAATATTAATAATGATCGTTTATTCACCGAAGACTTTATAAATTTATATTTAGGTACTTTTCTAGAACCAGCCACATTGAATTCACTTTTTAAATCACCACGTCTTTGTCGTTCCCCATTTTTTAACGAATTTGTTAAATACGTATCAAACAATACTGTAATTTTTTTACGCCATGTTTTCTTCTCTCTCTTAAGATTTTATTAGCAAAGACTCGTTGAAAGTGACAAAACTAGAAAGTTGTAATTCTTGTAGTGCCACCATTCTATCAACTATGAAAGAGTCTACGGACGGACAACTGGTTACAATATCAGTAAATGACTCAATTTTTTTTGCAAGGTCAAATTTTGTAGTTTTTTTCATAGAACCGTCCTAGTGAAACAGCGACGCTGGAACTACTGTTAGTTAATATGAGAGTACATCTTCCAGATTATTTTTTTTAAATTGAGCTGCACAAATAACTCTGCGAAACATACATTCCGTTCCAATAATTTTCTTTTTTTTTACAAAACTCTCTGTTTGTCTATGGTGTTGTTGAAAGTATAAGTTTTACTTCGATTCATAGGATTCCAAAAGCTTTGTTGAAAACAGGTTGATAAAGTTTTGACATGTTCCTGTGCAGTTTAAAAAAAAATTACTAAGACATCAGTTTCTTTGTCAGCGATTTTTCCTGTGCATATATTAATTAACTGGCTCGGTACATTTTGTAAATCAAATGGATTACACCAATCGTTTTTCAAAGCTCTTATCATTCGCGAAACATCTTCCTCATTTTTTAATCCTATCTTACCTCCTTCGTTGCTTAGTGTTTTAGTTTCTTCAATAATTACATCAGACAATTTAAACAAGTTTTGGAGAAAAATAATAATCAATAAAATATTTCTGTAGGATTGTTTGAGTAGTACGCCCACAAGTTTATGAAATTCATAAAAATAAGAAATACTTCCAAGAAAAATAATTTTTGATAGTACCAAGTTTTTGAAAACCGAAAATTGCTTAAAAGTTGTTTAATTCCATTATTTAATGTTATTTTATAGGTTTCTTTTTAATTATGGTCATTATTAGCTAATACTATCCAATAAAATAATTATTTTTACCTGAAAATTTTTTTTAATATTCTCCTAAGACGTATCTAGCCATATCGGAAGCCACACAATTAAACATATTATTGTTGGTTTTTTTAACAACAACATTACCATTCAATAAAAACTCATACATGTTTGGTATTTCTTCTTTCAAGGTTTCCATGTCCGATAAATAAAAGTTTCTTCCTGCTGCTGATAAATACGGCAAACTATCATTTACTGCACACAAATGAGACTAAAAATCTCCATTTCTCTCTGATGTTATTAATCCCCAAAGGAGATCAACTGCTTCAAGAAAGAGTGCCAGTATTTAGAGGTGTTTGAAATTAGATGATCCATCAATAATAAATTTAGTCATAACTTGTTGTAAATGGTGCATTTTTTCGATAGAACTTTCAAAGCACTCTTTGTCAAGTGAAACATTTTGAAAATTTTCAATGAAAACTTCTAATCACTTCCCTGTTTACTATATCAATTTACTTGAGGTCAACGTTTATCACTTTTGACTTGGATTTTCGCGTATACAGGGTGCATTAACACAACCTTATGCGTCGGTACTTTTATTCGATTAGTTTATGTTTATGATATCATATAATTCTTTAATATACTTATTCTTTAAATTTTACAAATATTTTTGATCTTCATTCACTCTAATTTTTGAACAAAACATAAATTAATTAACTACGATAGTGTGGTAAACTAAAAAAAATGTTTCAAGCTCGAATTATGTACCATACTATTTTTTCCCTATAAATGATAAATGTTGTTTAAGAACAGTAAAAATAAATAGATAATAAACTCTAACTATCAATTTGCTTATCAAATCTCGGTAAACTCACGTTCATAAAAAATATACAAAGACTAAGATTACATAGTCGATCTTATCATTGCCGTTCTGTCCGTTTTGTTATAGTAATTTTTTACCAATCAGAATAAAATGTAATATACGAGGATATATTGAAAAATTCTTAGCCTACTATAAAACCAAACAAAATTTCAATGTCAAAATATTTTATTACTTAACATATTCTCCTCTTAATTGGATACATTTATTACAGCGAACCTGCAACGTCTCTAGACCTTTCAAAAAAAATGTTTCTTCTTACTCTGCAAACCAGACCTCCACAACTTCTATTACCTCCTTGTTGGAAGAAAATGTACGACCTTTTAAACTTTTTTCAGTTGAGGAAAGAGGTGATAGTCGGACGGAGCCAAATCGGGTAAATAAGGGGTGTTCTAGTAATTCAAACCCTAAATCACGAATTTTTGCATGGCAACATGAGATTTGTGTGCAGGGCGTTGTCCTGCAAAAACAAAACACCTTTGGATAGCTTTCCGCGTCTTTTCTCTTTAATATTTTCCGTAGAGTGGTCAGTAATGTCGAATAGTAATCTCCAGTTATTGTTCTACCCTTATCCAAAAAATCAATCATGATTACTCCATGGCAATCCCAAAAAACTGAAGCAAGAACTTTTCCAGCAGATTTTGGACACGAAACTTCTTAGGTCTTGGAGAACCAGAGTATCGCCATTCCATCGATTGTTGCTTTGTTTCTGGATCGTAGAAATGTACCCAAGTCTCATCCATAGTAACAATTCGGTTTAAGAAGCCTACATCGTTTTCAAATCGAGCACAGATCGAACTATTCTACCCTTGCACGCTTTTGATCAACATTCAAACATTTGGGGATCCATTTTGCAGCAATTTTTCTCATGTCCAAATTGACGTGAACCATATGATGAACGCGTTCGTATAAAATATTCAGTGCTTCAGATATCCGTTTTAGCCCAATTCGACTGGCCTTCCCGATCGGTCATCATCTTCAATCGAAAATTTACCTCTTTTGAAGTTTGCATTCCAATTTTGACGGTCGCATACGAAGGACATTGATCACCAAGGGTATTAAGCATATCTTCGTAAATCTGCTTACCTCTTAACCCTTTTAAATACAGGTACTTGATGATGGCTCGATACTCCAATTTTCGATTTTCACAATTTCGGTGGACATCTTTTTTCATTTAATTTATTGCGTGACTCTGGTTTACTTTTTTGACGTCAAACTTTACACTGACACTTCTAATAAGTTATGGTTCGTTGCTATGGTAACGCAATATTTTGTTTATGCAAGGAACTGGTTTAGGCTAACTAGATATCAATACATCCTCGTAAAAGCATTTGTATAATTTGATCGGTTTCAGGTTATATTCTTATATTCATTTATAAAAGGTTCTTTATGAAAAATCGGTAACGTAATAATATCAAATAAAATATGATTCATCAATTTGTGAAGAAGTTGAAAACCATTAAATATGTGAAACGTTATTAGTGGAGTCAAGTAAGTGAAAAACCAGATTTTGCACCCCTTTTATTATCGATGTTCAAAGAACATTTTGGTTTAAAGTACACCATCTTCTGTTCATCTCCTCTTTTGTTATGTATATGTATATACAAAAAAAAACACGTGATTTAACTCAAATTTACTATTTACGATATACGCAGTGTTTACGACAAAAAGTCATTCTTTATAAAAAGTTTTGCTTGTCGAAAAATTATATTTGCAGTACATAAATCAAAATCTGATGAACTTACCTTAAAATAAATTAAGAAAATGTGAAAAGGCTTTAGGAGAAAAGTGCCATTATTTATCATGTTAAAATTACAATTGTATCTGAAAAAGTTTTTTATAATCTGAAGCGAAGTCTAAATACAAAATTTGATTAAAAAATTTAGAGTTTTGGTTTTTATTGTATTATTTATTTAAATATTTTTTGGGTAAACCTCGTCTAAACTTATTATTTTTCGTCCGATGAATAAAATTATAAATTAAAACTGTAATAATAGAATCACATTTTTTACCAAAACTTGATCAATTTAGAAAGTGATATCATGAAGTTAATAAAATTATATAAATAGAAAAGTACTTAAAAATCCTTATCGTCTGAAACCCATAACATTTTAAACATATCTCGGATACAAAATTATAACAACTTAGATGTCATTATAATCCTAGATATCTTTCCGGTTTCAAACTAACATCTGCTATTTTATGACATTTATCACATTGTAGATAATAAATAGCCATTTAGTCACATACACGTGTAATGAATTACTTTCAGTATTTTTTGTAACATCAACAAACTGGTTGAGTTTGTTTACATTTAATTTTTCTTTATTTTTAACTTTTAAAGCTTAAGTATTCACTTGTAAACAGTTTGCATTTTTCTTTACATCAACAATATCTCTATACAAAATTGTATTTAAGTATTCCCTGTAACAATGCGTATTTTAATAAACCTATTTTTGCATATGGTTAAAAATCCTGCTAAATGTATCTCCTTTATTGAAATCATTAAAAATATTGACATTGCATGTATTTTTCATTAGGCAAAATATTAAAGCAAGAAAAAAATTAAAAATATTTATTTTGATATGTAAAGTTTAAAATACAAACAAGCATTATGCGATATTTTATGTGTTATTTAGTTGCTGGCACCGTTGTCAACAATAATCGTTTAATAATGAAAGTCCATTTAATAATTTTTACTATACTTTTTACACACGATTGTATATTTTAAACAAATTTATTATTTTAAAGTAACCTTTACACGCAATTATTTATTGGTTGTGTTGGACCAAACTTGTAAGCCAAAGCAGCAGTAAGTCGTATTATGACTCAACGCTGTATACTATAATGACAAAGTGTTATTTGTTGTACTTTAATGTTGGGTTTAATTGCCACTTATTAGCACATAGCTTGTTACTTGTTCATGGGCTTAATTTATTTCTTTGATCTTAAAACCTTTTATTTCCGACACTATAGTCTGTTTTCAACAGAAATAGTTAAGCCTCTCCCTAAAATTTATGTTTGCGGTTTAAAGTGACTTTAAAATCGGTTTGACACCTGCCAGGTAAATAGGTATGTTTGTTTACAATTTGTTTAAACTATGTACAGAGTGGGCAACTACAAATGGACGTCGGCTATATCTCGGGAACTATAAATTTGGCAATATTAAAAAAAAAATTCAATAGGTAAATTGGCTACAAAAATCGCTGGAAATTATTTTCAATTTCAAATGATGGGCGCTAGGGGGCGCACTTGTTATGGCCAGTCATAAAATTGACTCTTTCTCCAAAAATGTGCAAGTACAAATATATTTAAAATATTGCTATAGCAAAGACTGCAAAGTTTCAGTTTTTTTTTGCTTAGAGTATTTTGCTCTGTCTTATAAAATGTAGTGAAGGAAACGTCAAACACGTTTCCATTTAAATGAAATAACTCCGGTAAAGTTATCGGAATTGAACCAACTAGGTCTAGTTTAAAGAGCTCTTCTTACTTAATAATATGCTGTATACACATTGTCCAAATAAATTTTGACGTGGTTGCTAGGGTGCTGTTTAACATTACAACAATGATTGCGCATTATGAGATTTTAAATTGCACCCTATGTATCCTTTACATAATTAAATAGAATACAAAATTCCTAAACAGTCGGCGCAAACCGCAACTTTCTATCTTTTTCAAACCATAGATATTAATAAAATCTCGTCCCCAGTCTTCTCTTAATAGTAATATCCAATTTTGTTGAATTGAAAGCAAAATTATCAATTTCTTAAAGAATTATAAGTCTATCTTCTTTTCGATGGATTTTTTTAATATTCTTGACTCCGTCCATACTTTAATTACAATGTGAGCAACATTGGCCAAAGTCTCGTCTAAGAGTATTCGGTATTTTTTATTTGTCTTAGAAACGACGCTTCCATGCAATAATTTTGTATTTTTTCTAGAATACTATTTGAAACTAATTACATTAGAATATGTAAGAACAAAGATTATATTTACTCATCAAAGTCAATTTCTTTAATTAATCTTCACAAAAAACAAGATCAAATGCGATAAATTTTGATCACAGTAAAAAATACAGTTTAGAGTTATTTACGAAAAAGAAATGAACTGTTTCCTGAGAACATTTTTAGTCTCTTAGAAATGAGACATGTATCAATGTTTTCTATGTAATGACTATTTGCAACAGCCATTGGCATTTCATTTCATGATTCTTAAACTAGTTGACATTGAGTTTTTGAAATAGTTCTGTAGCGCTACAGTCTAATTTTAATGTATGCTCATATATTTAAGTTAGTTTCGCCAAAATTTGTTGATAGTATAGATGTGCTTTGCACCTACTTTATATATGTTTTAGTATCTATATTCTTAGAAACAACTTAGCTATATGTAATTTTCTCTTTGTTTGCTTTGGCTGCCCCAGCCTGTTGGTTAATTCTTTGAGGTTGTGCGGGCAAAACAAAGTTTACTACGTTTGTTCTTCATTTTTTGTATTTCTTTTGCTATAATGCTTCTCCTTTAATTTGCTGGATGCCCCTCTTTACACTGTAAACATTTAAGCTGAGCAGTATTAGGTTTATCACAGTGAACAGTTAGATATTTACCAGTACATTTAACGTAGTGCTTTGTTACAAAATTTTGCGAATGACCATATGCTCCGGTAGTTTTAACATTTTGGTACAAGTCTACGTTTCCTTAGTAGCAGGATTTCTCCTCGGACATCTATTATATCGGTAGTTTCGTGCATCTTATCAACACTTTTGTCATGTATAAATGAGAGCATGAACCTATTTTCAAGGTTGTTTGATTTTATACTTTAGTTTGTGGGTAGCTTGAAGAAGTTTATAACCACGTTTTCTCCTTACTTGGACAATATGTTCTGGTTTTATGAAGCAGCCTATTGACCATAATTTTCTGGTTCTTCTATTTTATAAAAATGCCAGAAGTTTTCCTCTTTATTTAATGCTGCAAGCGTTTTAAAATTAGTGTCATCTTGTGCATCCATTTAAATATTTCTTCTTAATGTCATCCACTATAATTAAAGGAGGGGCTTTTGTTTTTTAGTTTTACATAGTTAGTGTTATTAGCTTGTTTTTGTTTTTGTGGCGATGGTGAGGTAAGCGAAGTATTAATTTTACTTTTCTTTCTATTTTTCGCACGAATCACTCTGTCTCACGAGCTAGTTCCTCTTCACCGGTGTAATATTAATTTTTTCTCCCTTTAGTGCTGTTCTAACTTTGGTATTTTTTAGCTCATTTCTTCATACATTTTGTGTTTTTGTTTAATTGAATTTGGAGTTGTTCGGCCTGTTATTGCTCTTACCTTTTCGTTCTCCGATAATTTGCAGCTGTTGTAAAGTTGTCGTTCGTTTTGCAAACGTTGGTAATTTTCTTGAAATAATCCATTATTTTGGTGCATTATTAACGCTTCATTTTGCAATTGTGGTACAACTTGTGCCAAACGACTGTTTGCTCAATATTCTCCATTCAATTTCTTGGTGGTTTCTATGTATACCTTGCCCTAATAAAAACCACCAAGTGATTCCAAAATCGGCTGAATCATTGATGTAAACTAAATCATTGATGAAAACTATAAATAGAAGAAATAAAATACATACAAAATTATTGATATTGATGATTAATAAGTTAGAAATATAGAATAAGTAAATATACAGAAAAAAATGAGATAAATGCTGAAAAAACAAACAAGGAAAGGTGAATACAAACGTAAACCAAATGAATAAAGTTATGGAGAGAAGTACACGTGCTATTTGCAATAATTTACGTAAAGAAAAGTGCTTTACCAGACGCGTATGGACCAAAAAACCTTTTCAACAATTCAAACTACCTAACTTAATTATTAACGTTGTTTAAGCTATGCATGTACGTTAATTACAAAGCCGAACTGAAAAATTACAGCTTTCGAGTTGCATATATATTTGACTCTTTAAAATTCGAATAAGCGGAAGTAATATTTATAATTACAAACAACTTTTTTCAAAATCAGAGTGAATAACTAAAGTTTGTTTTACGTTGGGGTTGTAACGTTAATGTTTTAATGAGAACTTTGCATTACTAATTAATTCGACAAATTTGAAATATGGCTTTAATTTATTGATACTGAAAGCGTTAGGGTATGATGAACTAATTTCATAGGAAACATGCTGTGGGTTGAAATTGTTTTGTGAAAGGTCATCCAAGAGAGGTTGTTTCTTGGAGCATCAATTTTGTCTGTTTATCATTCATTATATTGCATATCCAGTCATTTATTAAACTTAAAAAGAAAATTTCTTTTAAAGGTCAGATTACAGGTACAGTATACGGCATAAAACAGTGGGAAATTATTATAAAGACAAAGGTTGCAATGCTAATCCATAAAATTAAAAAAATTAACAGTTCTTTGTCGTTTTGGTTTTGAATTTATTTTTAAAACAAAATCGTTCATTATTACTGATTTTCTACATGGATTTGAATTTCGCGGTCTTCTAGCAAAGTTATCTTAAAGAATATTAACTGCGATAAAGCGACACTGGAGTTATATTTGCATAATGACGTTTGGCCATTTGAAACTGCAAACTCAGAGGCGTTCTTACATAAATACGTAAAGATACCTTTGTAATAAGTACTGATTGGATTGTTCTTCGTTGAGAAGGGCACAAAAAAACATTAAGACGTTTTTCAGGCAAAGTTTCGTGCAGCCAATGTGTACTTCTTCAGGCCTCTGTTTGATTAAAGAAAGAATACATTTAACGGTAAGTTATATACATAAACATCATATCCTTAATATATTAATTTTATAATTTCTAGGTGATTGACTCGACTACTTACTTAAAACAAATAAATGGTCCGCCACTTGAATAAGTGTAAAAAACAAATCGATATTAAACAAACACAAAATAAATTAACAATTAAATATAAATAAATATCTCTAATAAAACACACACTCTATACGTAGAAACGAACAAACATGAATGACTAGATAACAATATGATAATGGGAATAATGATTAAATTCTATTTTATTTTAGTGATTAAATTTCTATAAATATTGCTTAAATTTTTTTGTGTCCGTGTTATAATTAATGTTATTATTGTGTTTGATGATGTATATCATTTCAGCTATTAGACGTTTTTATAATTCCTTTCTACATTTAAAATCGTAGGATTATCAAAATTAACCTATTTTTATGATAAGTTATGTTGATGATGTAATTTACTTACATCCCTGAAGATGAAATACATAATACTCTTAATATTTTAACAAATACAATCTACATTTTAAATTTACGTACGAGATTGAAAAAGATAATTCATTACCCTTTTCAGATGTGAGGTTGATTAAAGATCAAGACACTAACAAATTATTAACTGACTGGTATTTTAAACCCATGGCATCCAATAGGACTATCAATTATTTATCAAATCACCAACAGCACCAAAAATAAACATAATTAAATCTATGAAAAACAAAATAACAAAACTAAAGTAGTTCTAAATATCTCACTAAAAATCTAACCTCTCTAAAAAATATACTGAAAAATAACAATTATCTTACTAACATTATTAACAGAATCTTATACTATAATTACAACACTAACACACCATCACCAATTAATCCCCTAATTCTCAATATACCTATACTAAAATTATTAATATACCTAACTTGACTAAACACCTTATCCCATTACTAAAAACTACTAACGTCCACATAGCTACATACAATAACAATACTATTTACAACATTATCTACACACAATTAAAAGACAAGACAAACATTCTTGACAAACACAATGTCTTGACTGTAATAAATGCTATGTTGGCCAAACCAAACAAAAAACGTAATAGGATTAAAAATCATAAGTACGATTGCAAAAACAAAAAACCAGAATCTGCGTTAGCCGTACACCATATTGAGATGGGTCATAATTTTAATTTTGATAATCCTACGATTTTAAATGTAGAAAAAATTATAAAAACGTCTAATAGCTGAAATGATATACATCATCAAACACAATAACAACATTAATTATAACACGGACACACAAAATTTAAGCAATATTTATAGAAATTTAATCACTAAAATAAAATAGAAGAAGAATTCCCATTATCATATTGTTATCTAGTCATTCATGTTTGTTCGTTTCTACGTATAGAGTGTGTTTTATTAGAGATATTTATTTACATTTAATTATTAATTTATTTTGTGTTTGTTTAATATCGATGTGTTTTACACTTATTCAAGTGGCGGACCATTTATTTGTTTTAAGTAAGTAGTCGAGTCAATCCTCAGAAATTAAATTAATATATTAAGGATATGATGTTTATGTATATAACTTACAATTAAATGTATTCACGAAACGTTGCCTGAAAAAAACGTCTTAATGATTTTTGGTGCCCCTCCTCAAGGAAGAACAATCCAATTAGTGATAATTTATAGGAGGAAATATTTACCTTTCATCATAACTTTGTAATAAGATAGTTTCAGATTTTAATAATTTACAAAATAATACTTATTCGACATACTTAGAAAACAGACGTTTCTTCTCTACAAATAGTAGGAAAATAGTTTTTCTATTTCGCAATTTCTATAGCTTTGTTTCCGTATTGTACACGATACGGAAATAAACTCTTTCCGTACTGTTTTTAGGGATTTTATAAATTTTAGTGTATAATCAAATAATTTACAGTTTTAATTTTGACGTAAGAAAATTAAGTGAGGTTTTGTTTGGTTAGTTCTTATTAAGTAGATTTTAATATTCAAAGAAAATTTAATGTTAATTTATGAAACAAAACTTAACAAACAATATTCTTCCATCGACCGCGCATTTATGACTTACATTAATGTAAACAAAATTGATTTTAGTATCGGCAACTATACATACATATTGCCGTTTTATCTTCAATGAACTACAACATAAAAGTATAAATAAAAAATCTGTCGTAATTTGTAGCAAAGCAAATTTTAATAATAACAAATCGACATTAATCTACAATTGTAATAAATCTTGAATTTGTTCAGTGATTTTTAAGACATTTTTGTACTGTATGCAACATTCCAATGATAACGTTTAATAACATGTCAAGGGTGTTCAGCTCAACTATTTTACAAACTATTCTCTCACGTAATTTTTCAATATTATTTACTCATTGTTCAAAGTTAGATTGTTTAAGTAAGGCTGTAAGAAAAAATCAAAACTATAAAAAGTAAACATTCCGACTTATGAAAAGATCTTTTGGAGGTGAAGCGGAACCACTTTAACAAAATGTTTTGTAAACTCTACATGCACGTGTTTGTGAAATATAGAACGGTAAATGTGAAACCAAACTTCATCAATAAGGAGTCTTAAGCAAATATGTCTCTGATAAAGTGTTGCCAAGCCATTGACAGTATTGAATATGTGCAGGATAATTGTCTCAATAAGTTGGTAAACTGCTTGCACACAGTAAGGATATAAATATCTTTCTTCGGTATGATGCGACAAGTCATTATACGAGGATGTATTGATATCTAGTTAGCCTAGACCAGTTCCTTGCATAAACAAAATATTACGTTGCCATAGCAACGAACAATAACTTATTAGAAGTGTCAGTGTAAAGTTTGACGTCAAAAAGTAAACCAGAGTCACGCAATAAATTAAATGAAAAAAGATTCCACCGAAATTGTAAAAATCGAAAAATTGGAGTATCGAGCCATCATCAAGTACCTGTATTTAAAAGGGTTAAGAGGTAAGCAGATTTACGAAGATATGCTTAATACCCTTGGTGATCAATGTCCTTCGTATGCGACCGTCAAAATTGGAATGCAAGCGTAAAGAGGTGAAATTTTCCATTGAAGATGATGACCGATCGGAAGGCCAGTTTCTGTGTCAGTCCCCGAAAATATCGATGCAGTTCATGACATGATTTTATCAGACCGTCGAATTGGGCTAAAACGGATATCTGAAGCACTGAATATTTCATACGAACGCGTTCATTATATGGTTCACGTCAATTTGGACATGAGAAAAATTGCTGCAAAATGGATCCCCAAATGTTTGAATGTTGACCAAAAGCTTGCAAGAGTAAAAGCATCGCGTTCAATCTTCTTAAACCAAATTGTTACTATGGATGAGACTTGGGTACATTTCTACGATCCAGAAACAAAGCAACAATCGATGGAATGGCGACACTCTGGTTCTCCAAGACCTAAGAAGTTTCGTGTCAAAAATCTGCTGGAAAAGTTCTTGCTTCAGTTTTTGGGATTGCCATGGAGTAATCATGATTGATTTTTGGATAAGGGTAGAACAATAACTGGAGATTACTATTCGACATTACTGACCACTCTAGGGTTTCCAAAAGGTGTTTTTGCAGGACAACGCCCTGCACACAAATCTCATGTTGCCATGCAAAAATTCGTGATTTAGGGTTTGAATTACTAGAACACCTCCCTTATTCACCCGATTTGGCTCCGTCCGACTATCACCTCTTTCCTCAACTGAAAAAAAAGTTTAAAGGTCGTAAATTTTCTTCCAACAAGGAGGTAATAGAAGCTGTGGAGGTCTGGTTTGCAGAGCAAGAAGAAAAATTTTTTAAAGGTCTAGAGACGTTGCAGGTTCGCTGTAATAATGTATCCAATTAAGAGGAGAATATGTTGAGTAATAAAATATTTTGACATTGAAATTTTGTTTGGTTCTATAGTAGGCTAAGAATTTTCAATATATCCTCGTATAATGTTCTAACTTTGTTCGAGATGTTGCTTAAGTTATCCATGATATATCAAACATTAATCAAACGCTTTTGGTGTTGTCTTTCTAGGTGGACCATTATATTGATTAAGCACCAATCCGTTCCCACAAAATTTAGTCTTCTTAGCTTTACTGTGATGAAAACTATTTTATTTCGACAAAACAATCAAATTGAGTAATTTAATTCTCCATCAACTTGGTGAACTTATATTAAAATACTGTTGCCAATTAAATGCAAGCTCTCACAAAAGTAGAAACGATGAAGTTAGGTTATAAATTTATGGTTGTAGTGCGTTAACAATAGCATTTCTTTTCTACAATTATTAGAGTATATAATTTTATTAAAATTACAAAGTACGGTCGACGGAAAGTTTTGCAACTTAACTCATTGAATTAAATGGTGATTAAAATTTTAACACATTATTTGAAGATAACAAACTTTCAACAGCATTTGTTGCTAACTTTATTAGGATATTAACTACTCTACCAACATAACTTTAAACCAAAAAAAATACTAGATCAAATATAAACATTTATTTCTTGAAGAAAATTTTTGCAAAATAGAAAAAATAGTATAGAAAACACGTGTCACAACAATTGCAGACCTCCCGCGGTTTGGTCTGCAAACTTATCTTCGTGCAACAAAAAGTGTTGTTGTGAACGTTTTTCAATATACTATTCTCTTACCAGTGAAGGAAAAAATGTCATGTTGCTTCCAATTTTGCGGAACCATTAAACAATTTAATTTTGTTACACCATAATATTATTATTCAGATCGCATTTCTTAATTTAGTATCTTACATTTCGACTTTTAAACATTGTTATCCTACATTTATTGGTTAGAAATTAAGCCGCTAACAACGTTGCGCTATGACAGAGTTGAGACCACAGAATAAATAGGCGAGACTATTAGTAACCCTCCGATTGTTGACTTTTTGCTTCTACGTACAAAATTGTGACGAAATCACGCAACAATAAGTGAAGCGTTTACAATTAATAGTTTTTCTTTCATTTGGGTTGGTTGGTTGGTTTTGGGGAGATACCGCTTTCATCACTTTGTTGGACCATAGTTATTTTATCCAACAATTGAGAAAGAAATCAGCGTAGAGAGTGAGGCATTAGAGTTAGAGTGGAAAAAAGGCTTCCTCATGTGTAAGACACAACATTTTTCCACGACATTCTTGAAACAACCAACCAATACCAAATGAAGAAAACTATTAATTGTAAACGTCACTATTCCTGAAGATTTCGTCTATTTATTCACATACTGTAAAGTCAGCAATCAGAGGAATCTAATAGTCTCATTATATATATGAATATGAAGTTATAATTAAAAATATTGGTTATTTATATATATAAATTATTTACAGCTTTAAGCAATCAATACTAGTTATTTATTTATTATTTATTGACTATAGTTTCAACTCAAAAGTTATTGTGAGAGTCATCTTCAGAATACAAAAATAGTTTTTATACAAACGTTAAATATGACATTTGGTTTTCATAGAAATTTAAAAAAACATTAATTGGTTTGTAATAAAATATTTTAAAAATATAAACTAAATATGTAAAATGTTTGAAGGAAACTACCTTAAAAGTCAAAATTTTTATCTGTTTTGCTGTTGGCTTGATGGTATTTTTATACCTAGTAGGACACATGTTACTTTTAACATATTTCAAGGTTTCATAGATGTACACCGATGAAAAAGTTAAGATGTTTCTCATCACAAAACAGTGATCTACAGTCATTCCTATAACCTATATCGTAGATGATACGTATGGCCTTTCGTTATTAACGAAAAATTAATGTGCATCATACTATGAACCTACCTTTATTTAGCATAAGCAATATGCACGGGTGAATCAACGAAGTAGGCCATTTTATGGCTTCTGAAAACATTGTTTGCTAAATTACGTAATGCCAAAGATGTTACAAGCAATTTTAGAGATATAATATGGCAATGTTCGATCCAAAGTTAATTTGCTCGTCAATGGTGACCTCAAGATTTTTGTAGAAGTGTGTTTTGTTTATTATTAGGCACTCTTCTTAGTTACAATCATTTAGTCGTAAGGTAAAGAAATCATGTTTGTTGTTTTTATCGTTAGTTACAGGCTGCATTTATCATAAAAACCCTTTTCCCTTACACTCTTTCTTGTGTGCATCAGCCGCCTCTCTAACAAGATCCAGCCATTTTGGGCTTTTGTTACTAATGATGTTGAGTCGTCTGGGTATACAATTTTGATAGTATCGTCAAAAGAAAATACGTCATTAATAAAAATAATAAAGAAATTAGTCAAGAACTGAAGCTTGAGGTACTCCCATGTTAACTGATCTATCAGATTTAACATTATTCTGTTCTACATGGTGATCATTGGTAAATGCGCATACGTTAAGATTAGATAGCGGACATCATAGAGAATTTAAAAAAAAACATGCATTATACAAGGTCTCCTATTTTTATAAAATTAAGATACAGGGTGTTTTTATTTATTTTGTTTATTTCTTTATTTGCCCATAAGTCACTTACCACATTGTGAATCTCTTTTATATTGGCAACATATTTTCCTTGTCACAGTAAAGTACTAAGAGTATAAACATTAATGTTAATTCACGTACGGTCTCAAAAATTCAAAGCAATATGCTTATT